>JASDQU010507551.1:111712-123358 GCA_032191745.1 Picea mariana | reverse complement strand
GAGGGCAATAATAATGAGGCTGATAAAACAGGTGGATTAT
Source organism: Picea mariana (assembly GCA_032191745.1). Classification (NCBI taxonomy): domain Eukaryota; kingdom Viridiplantae; phylum Streptophyta; class Pinopsida; order Pinales; family Pinaceae; genus Picea; species Picea mariana. Next base: position 123,318 of record JASDQU010507551.1, on the reverse strand, counting down.
TTAACACTCCCGGCAAGTTAAACAGGCCATCTTGCCTCCAAGATTCCTCATCACTCGCACTCATAAGTGCATTGATGATAGCTTCTATCATGGATGCTTCAATCTTGTAAATAAACATGACACCTTGCCTCCACTACTACAACCTCGAACCATGAAGCCTCGACAATACACCCAATCCGATAATCGCAATAAGTCAATCGTTAGTTTGGTAGGAGAAACATTATCTGAGAAGACAGGGTCAATAAAGAACATTGTCACAATAGTAAATACAGGAGTGACATGGCCTAAGCTAGGTAAAGAAATACAACCTCCAAGTTTTATCCCTCCACCAACTCTCCAACAAACGTCAAGAGAGAGTTTTAGAGAAGGCCGACACCCATCCACAAAGAAAAAAACCTAAAACAAGACAGGCACACACTCCAGAGGGATGACTCCCATCGATACAACCCCCCTCAACCTGTCATAGTTGCAGGTTACCACCAAAGACCCACCATTAGTTGTATGTTTTCAGAAATAATCTCTCGCCCATCATGTTCCGCTTGCAGGTCAAAAATCAATGGATTGTTACATAGAGTGAAAAGTATGTATTTAATGAAAAACTTGATCTATATGTCATACAATGTCAAGAGGTAACTTATGAGGGGAGAGTTTATAATTTAAAGGTATCGTGGGAAAAATAATGTGAAAAGAAATATGGTAAGAAATAATTGTTGAGATTTCTATCATATCCAAGCAAGATAAATTGTTAAATGCATCATTGGACAACTATAAATTGGTGCATGTATTGAACTACACAATAACCATGCTTGCAACTACATTACATGAAAGATGAATGTGTTGGATCATGCAAATGTTAGTGACTACAACATAATCAATTTACTTTTTTCAATGTTCTTGATTTCGAGATGTGTATTATTTTGTTAATGAATTATATCCGAACTGTTTTTTAAGCTTGTGTGCTGGAAAATACATGCACATGTTTGCCTATGCTATGCTATGAGTTTCTTTTGAACTGTGTGTGGAAATTATTTGGTGATTTCTAATAGGGATGTTGTTTATGTTGGTTTATATCAAATGCAGTTGCTTAATCAGTTCTTTTGAATTCTTTTTAGAAGACTTGTGTTACAATGAAAAAAAAAACTAGATGTTGAAAGCTCAAATGATTGAGATGATTGATTATGTGAGATAAAATTCATTATAGCCTTTATTTTATATTATTTATTTTTTCAAGTTGGTTATTAAACTATGTATCGAATGTGGTTACTTAATGAGTTTTGTTTTGGTAATATTTGTATTACAACGAGAAAACAGAATGGATAAAAAACCGTATGAGCCCAAGGCTTGGCAACTTCCTTTTCCCAGAAGATCTCTACAAAATTGAGAATGACGCAATTGCATTCTATATCATGGTTCCTCGGTAGGGGAGGGAAGCACCTACAAAAACAATGTCTACTTGCATCAAAGACTAGAAGATGGAATGCATCGACACCGAGATCGATTTGGGTACTCGCAAGATAATGAAAGAAAATAAATCTCACAATTCTAAAAGACGCAAGCGAAATCCTTAAACAATCTCAGCAATTGGTTTGTTTTCTTTGCTTTTATTATTACACTAATATACATAATATTTATGGGTAAAATCACAAAGATAGGCAATACTTTCGTGAGAATCGGGTCACAAAAATTGCTAATGGCATGTTTTCGGCCGAACTCTTGAATTTTTCGGCCGAAAGTTAAATCTAATGGCACCATCGAAAAATATAACATGAATTTTAAATCTAACAACAATTTTTCGTTAAAACTAACTTTCGACCGAAAAATACTAACTTTTGGTCGAACTAAACCTGCAACTATGACACTTTTCAGAAAAGTATCTGTTCACTTCAACTTACTCCAACTTGGGGAGGAGTGAAATCCTTAAAATATGGTGAGTCTGGTTTCAAAACTAGTACCAACATTTTCAGAATTGAATCTACTTTCTTTTGATACAATTTGTATTCAATTTAATAGTTTTTTTTAGTAATTTTATAAAAAAATGTCTGCATATTATTTTTAGATGACATAATGATTCAGTGAAATGGAATATCAATATCTGCAATAATACACAGTAAAAAATTATGGAACCTTTCATTGTCCTCTTCAAAAGAGTACTTTTAGATTTCACTTTTAAATAAAAATTAAGGCAGATAATTGGTGTCGATATAAATGTGTTGAAAATATGCAACTTTTTCAGATTGGTCAAATTCAAAAAATTGTAGTAATTATAATATTCATCTGAACATTGTCTTCAAAACTATAGTCATACTTTAATAGAGTTTGTTTAGATTGTTGCAACATATTTCATTTTTCATATTCAAAAGTTTAATAATGAGTAAATTGGTGTCAACAAACATAACTCATTATCAGTGCCTTCATTTTTAAGGAACATACTATCAAACAATCACTAAAATGAGATATCACATTTCAATAAAAATAAATAAAAAAATAATCAATAGAAAGCTAACAAAATTCATGACAAGTTTTATTTTTATTGTAAAGTGAAATTCTAAATAAAAAAATACTTTTGTTTATTCGAAGTTGAATTTTTTTTGAAAATATATTTTATTTTCTCAAAAAACAAGGAAAATAGACACCCAAATTCATGATTTTACCCTTATGCAATTACTGTTAATCTATATAAAATCTCCATAGATCGTTAAAGGTCTTTTTTTCTGAGCTAGAAGGGTTGGTCTTGAAAGGTCTTATTTGAAACATTGATGAATGCTTACACCATATCCTTGCACTGAACATGCATAACGACTTTGTTATTGGGTCCTCCTGATCTTGAAAGACAACATTGCTACTAGCTTTGGATAGGAAATTGGACCCTGGGTTGGTGGAGACGATGTAAAAAAATGTTACATCTTGGTCGACTCAATGTAGCAAATGCCCAACAACTTGGAACAACCTGTGAGTATTTAGATTTGATTAAAATGAAAGACTTGAATTTAAGAAAACAACTCATTCCCATAATGTTGAGATTACCAAATCTAAAATAAGACCACCTTACATTGAAGTTGTGAAGACCGTGACTAGCCGAAGTTAGAGATTGTGACGAGCTAAAACTTGAGACTGGAAATGAAATTATTCTCAGGTGTCTCTGCTTTGTTCTTTCATCTCTTCATAGAATGGAATTAAATTGGGGTTGGTTGTGCATGCTTGGCTATCAGGCACTTGAAATGGTAAGAATGCTTTGTCCCACATAGTTGTAGTTGAAATAGAGAAAGAGAATTACATGTTATACTCATGTCCAACATGCTGACAACCATGTTTCCCCTGAACCAACAACCACGTTGCTCGTGAGCTTGAAAAGCATTGTAAAGTCATAATATGGAAAGCATTACACATTAAAAATAAAACATTTAATGTTAGAAGTAATGCTAGACTTATTTCTAACATTACTTGTTTTGAAAAAAAATACTAAACATATATGTATTTTAAATTAAGCTTTTGGTAAACAATGTGGATTTATATTCAATATGAGGCTAAATAAAACTTCCAAATTTATAATTCATTTAAAAAAAATGTTATAAATGTTTGATAGGTTAAAAAAAAAGTATTCTATTAAATATGAATATAAAACTTTACTAATAAGAGTATTGAAAATATAAACAATAATCCTACTTTCAAGTAAAGACTAAGAATAGGATCATTGAAAAAATAGCAGATTGTTTATAATAGTCCTCCTTTCAAGCTGAAACTATTCAAGTAGAGACTAATACTGTAAATTTTAAATTTAAATTAGTATTATCCAACATTTTTTTAATAAACTTTGAAATTTTGGTAACTTGAGTTCCATGTGTGTCTCAAGAACATCCCCATTTGTGCAGTTCGATTCACAAGCATCATAACTTTGGCTTCAACGATTCATATATTTGACTCTCAGGCCATGCTGGTCCTATAACTAGTATATGGTATATGGGCATAGTTTCCTCTCTTTCACCCTTAGGCACGTTCTTTATGTTGATATATGTTTGGGATAATACACTGTATCCATGTTTTGTATTTATGCAATGTTGTATTTATACATTGTTTTTAGTTTTTAATTCTTTGTAAAGAGAAGGATAATGAGTTAATGTTTGTGGATTTTTTTACAATATTATTGAATTATGAATTTAATTTAATTTAAAATATATATCAAAATTAAATATTAAAAATAATTTAAAATGATTTAGATTTATGAGAAACCATTAAATTATTGAATTATAAATTTAATTTAATTTAAAATATATATTAAAATTAAATATTAAAAATAATTAAAAATGATTTAGAAATTAGGACATTTACATTATAAAATCTTAGTGAACTTAGGATCATTTATATAAAATCACAATTCTTCTTGAATTTGAATTTCAAAATCATTTTAATAAAAAAAAAAACATTGGAAAAGGCTTGAAATGTTGGGAGTTTATCATACTCCTTATCTTTAACAATCTCTATAAGGGATTTTAAGTCTTGTTTCCTTAAGGAGTTATGGATTGCCAATTAGATGCATGGTCAATAAAGTTATCCACAATCATAATCAAGGTATTTACATGAAAAGATATAATATATCTCTCGGATTTTAAGTCTTGTTTCCTTAAGGAGTTATGGATTGCCAATTAGATGCATGGTCAATAAAGTTATCCACAATCATGATCAAGGTATTCGCATGAAAAGATATAACATGTTTTGACATATTTTACATTATATTATTTAATAACAAAAAGTCATTTTAAATTGGGATTTATTAATATTTACATATTTATAGGAATAAATAAATAAATAAATAAAAATTGAAAATAAAGATTATGATCAATCTACTTAAATTATTTTGTAACTATATTTCATGTTGTTTTAACATATTTTTTTATACAATTTTTTCTCAATTTTATATTATAAAATTATTGTTTCACTTTATTTTATTAATGTTATATTATTTTATACATCTAATTCATACCTAATTCATACCATGTAAGATTTTATTTTTTTTCATTTTATTTTATTAAAATGATTGTCCATAAAATAAAATACAAAGATGACATTTTTATATTATAAAGTTATTGTTTCACTTTATTTTATTAATGTTATATTATTTTATACATCTAATTCATACGAGAGATTTTATTTTTTTCATTTTATTTTATTAAAATGATTGTCCAATAAAATAAAATACAAAGATGACATGTTGATAAAAAAGATTTTTTTTAAGTTCACAAAAGTAAACCTATTAATACTATATAAAGTACAACTAATTGTATTTAGAATTGGACATATTTTCTCCGAAAAACATATTGAAGGAATGAAAGGCTAATCCAATAAAAATGACATGTTATTGATTTATTGAGGGAATGAAATTGCCATCCAATGAGAATGCCATGGTTTTGATTTATTTATTTTTCTCACAACATCTTTGACTTCATTCCTTGTGCTAACATTTTTTTTAGGATATTAAAAAATTCATTTGATTGAGCATTGAAGTGATAGAAATTACACTTGAACTACGAAACATTAACACATTGTAATTAGATTTTTTAATAGCTTCGTAAACTTATATGAAAGAGTAGTCAATAGATAAGAATAGAAATAAGTGGAATAATTAGACTTGGATTGTAAAGTTTTGGTTGGACAACATTAACATGATGTAATTAAATTTTTCTATAGTTTTATAATTTTTTATGAAAGAATAGTCCATAATTACACAAGAATACAACACTACTTGAAATTGGAATAATTACACCTGGACTATGAAATTTTCATGCAATGTCATATTGTTCAACCACTTTGTTCAACCACTACGTCATTTTAAACTAATAATTTCCTTTTGCAATTGATGATTTGGGCAACAAATGCATTAATGTTTTCCAAAGAGGCCTTGAGCTTTCTCACCATCCTAATGCCCCAAAACCTCATTATTTTCCAAAGAGATGATGAATCACCTCTTTGAAAGATTTCTTTATCTCAACATCTCATCTAGTCATATTGAGGAAACCCAAACCCACCTTTAGACCAACAATACATGACATGTTTTCCAAATAAAACAATACAAATGTTTTTCAAGGAAAAGCGAGTGAGTAGCTCTTGATGATCTACAACAAAACTAGTTGGGAAAGCATCTCCAAGCTCACTATGCCAATTATGTGATTGTGATTTATATAAGCCAATTAGTAGAAAAATGAATTAGTATCTAAAAGGGTGTGAAATGAAACAATGGTAGTTTTATTATTAAATGCTAATTGTTATTATTAATTGGCTATCATAGATGGTTGTATTAATAATAACTCTAGCAATAATTTGTTAGCATGTATATACTTTTGTCCCTTCTTGAAAATTCATCAATGAATTTCATTGGTTGGGATGATCTTTCCACATCTTTTCATATACATTAGTAACAACCTGGAACTAAGTAAACAAAACAAACACCACCGTATCTAAAAATAAATTGTTTCCTAAATGTGTTTTTTATGCATATTGTTCATGTCTAATGACTGAAATAGAAAATAATTGTTCACGTTGCATCAAGTCGTCATATCAACCTAAAAATAGATTATCACCACACTTGTGAGACAATATATACATGATTTAATCAAAATCACATGAGTTAAACATGATTAAATAAAGAAATATGATATGATATCATGTATGAGATTACACTACCATTAATTAGAATAGATACATAGAGTTGATAAAACATTTTACCAACTAATCTTGGTGAAGAATGATGTTGGCTCAGACCTATAACACTCCACACCACTCCACAAAGCTATGGTAACATCACTTATTAATAATCCTAAATCAACACATATCATAATGCTAATCAACATGTGTCTATGTATGCAGTCACTACAAATGAAAAGGTGGTTGCATGCCGACTATTATAAACATGAAGGACCATTACAAGGATTCATCTTAATCGTATGAAGACATACACCTTTTAACTAACAAATTGATGAACAAACCAAGATTAAATGAAGGGTCAAGATCATTTGAATCGTTGTTTGTTCACTTCTTTTCACAATAGAAATGTCTAACAACATATTTAACATTATATTATCTTTTGCATCTTATCCATACAACTTTATAAATTGCATCTCGAAACAACAAACATAAAAAATGATTGATGAAAAATGAAAATGTCAAATCAATTCATGAGATATCGGGTGCCTCTCATTTTATTCCTTTGATGCATTCATGGAGAAAGGTTCAATATGTCAAAATTATGTCCCTTAAGATTTCAATTATGTGAAGTGGGAACTTATACCTTCCATTTGTTCCTTCCACTCACACTATATCTACCTGTTAAAAACCATAATATATACTATCGTTCAGTCCATTAGAATATCAACACTTTTCCATTGTTTCACCCTATTTTCTTTCTTATTTATACACCTTGTGAAAGTCTAACACTTTTCCATGGTTTCACCCCACCTTCTTTTTTATCCATCCACCTTGTGAAAGTCTTCCATATTGTGATGTGCATTTTATATTCCATTTAAAAGAGATAAGGTTAATAAGTGCAAAATTCTTTCTTTTTTTTCTCAAAATGGGCATAAAAGGTTAATAAATACAAAAATCCATTTTATTTTATTTTTTTAATTTTTCCTCATATTTGATATGAATTTGGTCAAAAGATAGATGTGTCTTTTCTTTTTATTTAAAATGAGTAAAGTTAATAAGTATAAAAATCTTTTTTTTCTTTCAATTTTCCTCCATTTTCATATGAATCTAAATTTGGTTGACTTTGCTCAAAAATTATAATTCAATTTGATTTTCATCTTTTTTATCTATCCACCCTCAAATTAATTAGAACAAAAATTTTTCTCTCACAAGAAAAAAAAAACAACAACAAAAAGAAAAAACTTATTCAAAAATAAATTTATCCACTTATTTCACAAAAATACTCGTGAAAACCCCATTTAACAATATTCTCTATTTCATCTTATTGAATGTAACAATCTGAAATACTATTTCTCCACTCTATAAATATACATAAACATATTTAGTAACTCCATTTAACAATATTCTCTATTCCATCTTATTGAATGTAACAATATGATAAATACTATTTCTCCACTCCATAAATATGCATAAACATATTTAGTAACTCCATTTAACAATATTCACTATTCCATCTTATTGAATGTAACAATCTGATAAATACTATTTCTCTACTCCATAAATATGGATAAACATATTTAGTAAAACTATTGGGTGCATTAAGACCATAACTTGAACCTGCCCGTTGCACTTACCTATCCTTTCTGAAAAATTTTGCAATAAATCCTTATATGCCTAACAAATCTTCATTAATTCTCACATTGCCTGCATTTAATACATTTAATGGCCTAACTGCTATAACTGCCTTGAATCTAGTGCCATAAATTAAAATCGGTTCCTATTACATTAGGATTCTATTAGGATTCTAGAACAAGCGTTTATGACATGCCATAAAAACTTAGATGTACTTTATACTCATGAATATCATGCACTTGCTTTAGCATAAGACAACTCTAAGATTAGATACACAAGGAGAAATTAGATACCATTGGCAATTGGGTCTTGCTAAGAAAAAATATATCTCTGCCATTCATGCTAGGGGATGCTTAAAATTTGGTGGAATTCCTTTCTATTTTTAAAGTCGGAAAGAAAACCAATCATTTTCAAGAAAAAAGGGGACTCCTCTTTTGGCTTATTCTATCATAGAGTGTCAACATGAACAAAAAGATGTTGACATAAATATGTATCCATTTGTTGTTGAATTAGCACTTCCTTGACTATGGAGTATATTTATTTTCTATGCGAATATGTAAACAATGTGTAAAGTATTTATTGTGGGTTATATTAAAAAGTCAATTCATATATTTTTTCCACATAAAATTTCTCTTTATATTTATATTATATAATTGTGTTTAAGACAGAAGTTACATCAAAAGTTAGCATAGTAAGGAATATAAGAAAAGGAAAGCCAGCTCACAGGATGTATCAATGAGGACATATATACCCCAGCATTACAAGCATCATCCACATAGAACTTTCGAGGAGAGTAAACTAAACAAAGATCATCAGACTATGACAAATAAATGAACAAAAGATAACAAAAAGTGGAGATGGCATTCCCTAAGGACAACTAATAGATTTTTAGAAATAAATTAGGACCCTCATTTCCATCCTCCCATAGGTTGTAAGCTATCTTCCCTGTTTTCATTTGAAGGGCTAGCTTTGATAATTGATCTACCTCTTTATTATTGTCTTTGTAGATGTGAGAGTAGGTGATAGAGCTGAAAGATCTGCTAAGGTCTCTGATCCTTTCCTTTCAGCAGTCCAGAGTAACAACCTGCAGATTTTATTTCCTATTTAGCCAATCTATAACTATTCTTGAGTCACCAAAAACTTCTAATTCAATGATGTTTAGCCGAGAAGCATGAGTTAAAGTAGCTCAAACCCCCAAGAGTTATGCCCTGGTATTTGAACCTGGTCCACAATTTCTCATCGATTCGCAACCAAGACTACATGTTCTAAATATAGAACAACCTTGCTCATATACTTTCATATGTACCAAGACTACATGTTCAAAATATAGAACAACCTTGCTATTTGCGACCAACACTACATGTTCTAAATATAGAACAACCTTGTTCATATACTTTCATATGTAAACTATACTTTGAAATTTAAAAGTTAAAAGAGAGAAAAGAAAGATTAATAAGTACAAAGCCTTTAGATTTTTTGTTCTCTTTTGTTTGAACATCAAATCTTATTAATTGGTGGGGATAAACAAATAAATTATCAATTGTCCTTGATGGTGTAAAGGAAGTTGTGGAACCACATGATTTTACCACAATGATTGTATTTTAAATTTAACCATTTCTACTTGTATCAACTATTTGTGATTATTATAGTGGTGAGTGAGGATAAATGTTGTGGGGCATAATATTAATAAAAGAAACATAGGCAAATGAAACAATAAACCACCCTTTAAGTAAAATAAATATTTCATGAATAATCTAGAAAATATGCACCTAAATCGTTGGATATTATAGAAACTACTATTTCTACAAAAAGAGAAATAGGATTATAAGATAAGGCATCTAGTACAAAGATTTTTCCAAATATATTAAAATGTGGCAATGATCATTAAATTTTGCAAAAGTCTAGTGTAGGCATTAGTCTAGGGCTAGAGGAAATTATTTAATCATTAGGAAAACAAAAAACGGAAACAATGAACTGTGTGTAAAAATAAGGTTTGTGAGAATCAAACTTATGTCTTCTTCCTAACCTTACAGATTGCATTATAGAGGATATGGCCTTGAGTCTACCCCCATTGGTCTATTGAGTGAAGGTAAATTTGGTGGGGCATAGTAACACAATCCATAATAATACTCACAATGCACTTGATAGCATTTGAATGCATGCATGTGATAAAAAACCCTAGTAGCGATTTATTTTCATGGGGCTTTGTTTCACCAAACATCCTTGCAAATGATAGTGCCATTACTATAAGAAGTAATCCAAATAGGGATTCTAGATGCATATCAACAAGTGCTTTCAAAAATATCACTGGAAAATACAAAAATTCATAGGAGTTTGGGTTTCAATTACTATGAGGGAAATTTGAATGGAAATGAAGATAAAATGCATAACCTTAAATGACACACATTTATTTTTATTCCTTGGCCTACATATCTTCGACCGCAATTGCTTCTTCTCTCTTCTCTCTTCTCCTTGAAACTCTTCTTCATCTATTATAAATCTTGCAACAAAAGTGAATATGAATAAATAAATCAAAATCTCCATGTATTATAATTTCATGTTAGTTGAATTGAGATTAGGGTTTGAATACACTAGGATTTAGTAATATCCTTGGTTGCAGTCTCTTCATTCATATTAGTTATTTCTATCCATGGAACATGGGTTTAACATGTATTAATGCATAGATGAGCATCATCCATGATCAATAGAATAATGGGGAAATCACAAAATAAAACACACACTACAAACTTGAAGTATGGAAGAAAAAAAGATACAAGAGAAGAAATAGAATACGAAAATTTTTAAAATAACCACACGAGAGGTGGGAGGGTTTTGAAAATAAAATACATAGAAAAAGATAAATAATTTGTCTAGAAAAATCATCTCAATAAGGGGGTAGTGGCTCCAATTGCAAGTAGGCTCTACCATTGACAAAGTAGTAGGTATGACCAAAAAACACCTTGTATTGCATAGTAGGTTGTGGGATTGAAAGCTCTCTAAGAAACCACATGTTATGAAACCTGATGACAAACGTTACTTTCCATAGATGGAAATTGTAGATTTTAACCTTGTACAATATTTACTGCAAACAGGTTTTCACTAAAATAACAAAAAGGATACAATGGAAAATAAAAACATTACACAGAGATTTTTCCCCTGGAAACCCAAACCAGGAAAACCAACATATTCTATATTCATTCATTGTGATACATTGTTTACAATACAATATACATATAGGAGTCGAAAACATCCAAAAACCTAACCCAATGACCTGGATTAGTCAACAACCCTAATTCCTTAACCAGAAATAGAAAACCATCAGTAAAAACCATGTGCTG
>JASDQU010507551.1:98808-111495 GCA_032191745.1 Picea mariana | reverse complement strand
TATGGCAGGGCTACTGTCCACACCTCTCCCTCAACATCTCTGGTAGTCGTGTGCGACCCCTTTACTCCATATGTGAGTTTGGTCGGCAAGCTATCGCCAGCCTGCATCATCAACAAATCATGTCAGAACATATCCATATCATATCATCTAGTCAGATGCAATAATATCACGTTAAAACAATCAAACCCCAATGGCACACTCCCTGACTCGATCGAGAGTCCAAGGGGTTCCATCGATGCCTCTGCATCCTCAAGGTCCAAAACCCTGAACACTCAGTAAAACCGAGTCAATAGCACATGTCTATGTCAAAGTGGTAAAACAACATGCCATCATCCCATAACGCCTCATAATCAAAATCAAAAGTTTTAATANGTGTGCCAGAGCAGGATGTTACAAATAAAATAAAATACAAAGATGACATGTTGATAGAAAGATTTTTTTTAAGTTCACAAAAGTAAACCTATTAATACTATATAAACTACAACTAATTGTATTTAGAATTGGACATATTTTCTCCCAAAAGCATATTGAAGGAATGAAACACTAATCCAATAAGAATGACATGTTATTGATTTATTGAGGGAATGAAATCGCCATCCAATGAGAATGCCGTGGTCTTGATTTACTTTTTTTTTCCTACAACATTTTTGACCTCATTCCTTGTGCTAACTTTTTTTTGGTAGGATATTAAAAAATTCATTTGATTGAGCATTGAAGTGATAGAAATTACACTTGAATTACGAAACATTAACACATTGTAATTAGATTTTTGAATAGCTTTGTAAACTTATATGAAAGAGTAGTCAATAGATAAGAATAGAAATAAGTGGAATAATTAGACTTGGACTGTAAAGCTTTGGTTGGACAACATTAACATGATGTAATTAAATTTTTCTATAGCTTTATAATTTTTTATGAAAGAATAGTCCATAGCTACACAAGAATACAACACTACTTGAAATTGGAATAATTACACTTGGAATATGAAATTTTCATGCAATGTCATATTGTTCAACCACTACATCATTTTGAACTAATAATTTCCTTTTGCACTTGATGATTTGGGCAACAAATGCATTAATGTTTTCCAAAGAGGCCTTGAGCTTTCTCACCATCCTAATGCCCCAAAACCTCATTATTTTCCAAAGAGATGATGAATCACCTCTTTGAAAGATTTCTTTATCTCAACATCTCATCCAGTCATATTGAGGAAACCCAAACCCACCTTTACACCAACAATACATGACATGTTTTCCAAATAAAACAATACAAATGTTTTCCAAGGAAAAGCGAGTGAGTAACTCTTGATGATCTACAACAAAACTAGTTGGGAAAGCATCTCCAAGCTCACTATGCCAATTATGTGATTGTGATTTATATAAGCCAACAAGTAGAAAAATGAATTAGTATCTAAAAGGGTGTGAAATGAAACAATGGTAGTTTTATTATTAAATGCTAATTGTTATTATTAATTGGCTCTCATAGATGGTTGTATTAATAATAACTCTAACAATAATTTGTTAGCATGTGTATACTTTTGGCCCTTCTTGAAAATTTATCGGTGAGTTTTAGTGGTTGGGATGATCTTTCCACATATCTTTTCATATACATTAGTAACAACCCAACTAAGTAAACAAAACAAACCCCACCGTATCTAAAAATAAATTGTCTCCTAAATGTGTTTTTTATGCATATTATTCATGTCTAATGACTGAAATAGAAAACAATTGTTCACGTTGCATCAAGTCATCATATCAACCTAAAAATAGATTATCACCAAACTTGTGAGACAATATATACATGATTTAATCAAAATCACATGAGTTAGACATAATTAAATAAAGACATATGATATCATGTATGAGATTACACTACCATTAATTAGAATAGATACATAGAGTTGATAAAACATTTTACCAACTGGTCTTGGTGAAGAATGATGTTGGCTCAGACCTATAACACTCCACACCACTCCACAAAGCTATGGTAACATCACTTATTAATAATCCTAAATCAACACATATCATAATGTTAATCAACATGTGTCTATGTATGCAGTCACTACAAATGAAAAGGTGGTTGCATGCCGACTATTATAAACATGAAGGACCATTACAAGGATGCATCTTAATCGTATGAAGACATACACCTTTTAACTAACAAATTGATGAACAAACCAAGATTAAATGAAGGGTCAAGATCATTTGAATCGTTGTTTGTTCACTTCTTTTCACAATAGAAATGTCTAACAACATATTTCACATTACATTATCTTTTGCATCTTATCCATACAACTTTATAAATTGCATATCGAAACAACAAACATAAAATCCTTTTGCAGTCACTACAAATGAAAAATTTTGCAATAAATCCTTATATGCCTAACAAATCTTCATTAATTCTCACATTGCCTACATTTAACGGCCTAACTACTAGAACTGCCTTGAATCTAGTGCCATAAATTAAAATCGGTTCCTATTACATTAGGATTCTATTAGGATTCTAGAACAAGCATTTATGACATGCCATAAAAACTTAGATGTACTTTATACTCGTGAATATCATGCACTGGCTTTAGCATAAGACAACTCTAAGATTAGATACACAAGGATAAATTAGATACCATTGGCAATTGGGTCTTGCTAAGACAAAATATATCTCTGCCATTCATGCTAGGGGATGCTTAAAATTTGGTGGAATTCCTTTCTATTTTTAAAGTCGGAAAGAAAACCAATCATTTTCAAGAAAAAGGGGACTCCTCTTTTGGCTTATTCTATCACAGAGTGTCAACATGAACAAAAAGATGTTGACATAAATATGTATCCATTTGTTGTTGAATTAACACTTCCTTGACTATTGAGTATATTTATATTCTCTGCGAATATGTAAACAATGTGTAAAGTATTTATTGTGGGTTACATTAAAAAGTCAACTCATCTATTTTTTTCACAGAAAATTTCTCTTTATATTTATATTATATAATTGTGTTCAAGATAGAAGTTACATCAAAAGTCAGCATAGTAAGGAATATAAGAAAAGGAAAGCCAGCTTACAGGATGTATCAATGGGGACATATATACCCCAGCATTACAAGCATCATCCACATAGAACTTCCGAGGAGAGTAAAATAAACAAAATCATCAAACTATGACAACAAAATGAGCAAGAGCTAACAAAAAGTGGAGATGGCATCCCCTAAGGACAACTAATAGATTTTTAGAAATAAATTAGGACCCTCATTTCCATCCTCCCATAGGTTGTAAGCTATCTTCCCTGTTTGCATTTGAAGGGCTAGCTTTGATAATTGATCTGCCTCTTTATTATTGTCTTTGTAGATGTGAGAGTAGGTGATAGAGCTGAAAGATTTGCCAAGGTCTCTGATCCTTTCCTTCCAACAGTCCAAAGTAACAACCTGCAGATTTTATTTCCTATTTAGCCAATCTATAACTATTCTTGAGTCACCAAAAACTTCTAATTCAATGATGTTTAGCCGAAAAGCCTGAGTTAAAGTAGCCCAAACCCCTAAGAGTTATGCCCTGGTATTTGAACCTGGTCCACAATTTCTCATCTATTCACAACCAAGACTACATGTTCTAAATATAGAACAACCTTGCTCATATACTTTCATATGTACCAAGACTACATGTTCAAAATATAGAACAACCTTGCTATTTCCAACCAAGACTACATGTTCTAAATATAGAACAACCTTGTTCATATACTTTCATATGTAACCTATCCTTTAAAATTTAAAAGTTAAAAGAGAGAAAAGAAAGATTAATAAGTACACAGCCTTTAGATTTTTTGTTCTCTTTTGTTGTCGAATCTTATTAGTTGGTGGGGATAAACAAATAAATTATCAATTGTCCTTGATGGTGTAAAGGAAGTTGTGGAACCACATGATTTTACCACAATGATTGTATTTTAAATTTAACCATTTCTATTTGTATCAACTATTTGTGATTATTATAGTGGTGAGTGAGGATAAATGTTGTGGGGGCATAATATTAATAAAAGAAACATAGGCAAATGAAACAATAAACCACCCTTTAAGTGAAATAAATATTTCATGAATAATCTAGAAAATATGCACCTAAATCGTTGGATATTATAGTAACTACTATTTCTACAAAAAGAGAAATAGGAATATAAGATAAGGCGTCTAGTACAAAGATTTCTCCAAATATACTAAAATGTGGCAATGACCATTAAATTTTGCAAAAGTTTAGTGTAGGCAATAGTCTAGGGCTAGAGGAAATTATTTAATTATTAGGAAAGCAAAAAAACGGAAACAATGAACTGTGTGTAAAAATAAGGTTTGTGAGAATCAAACTTATGTCTTCTTCTTGACCTTACAGATTGCGTTATAGACGATATGGCCTTGAGTCTACCCCCATTGGTCTATTGAGTGAAGGTAAATTTTGTGAGGCATAGTAACACAATCCATAATACTCACAATGCACTTGATAGCATTTGAATGCATGCATGTGATAAAAAAACCTAGTAGCGATTTATTTCCATGGGGCTTAGTTTCACCAAACATCCTTGCAAATGATAGTGCTATTACTATAAGAAGTAATCCAAATAGGGATTCTAGATGCAAATCAACAAGTGCTTTCAGAAATATCACTAGAAAATACAAAAATTCATAGGAGTTTGGGTTTCAATTACTATGAGGGAAATTTGAATGGATATGAAGATAAAATGCATAACCTTAAATGACACACATTTATTTTTATACCTTGGCCTACATATCTTCGACCGCAATTTCTTTTTCTTCCTTCTCCTTGAACCTCTTCTTCATCTATTATAAATCTTGTAACAAAAGTGAATATGAATAAATAAATCAAAATCTCCATGTATTATAATTTCATGTTAGTTGAATTGAGATTAGGGTTTGAATACACTAGGATTTAATAATATCCTTGGTTGCAGTCTCTTCACTCATCTTAGTTATTTCCATCCATGGAACATGGGTTTAACATGTATTAATGCATAGATGAGCATCATCCATGATCAATAGAATAATGGGGAAATCACAAGAATAAAACACACACTACAAACTTGAAGTATGGAAGAAAAAAAGATACAAGAGAAGAAATAGAATAGGAAAATTTTTAAAATAACCACACAAGAGGTGGGAGGGTTTTGAATAGAAAATACATAGAAAAAGAAAAATAATTTGTCTAGAAAAATCATCTCAATAAGGGGGTAGTGGCTCCAATTGCAAGTAGGCTCTACCATTGACAAAGTAGTAGGTATGACCAAAAAACACCTTGTATTACATAGTAGGTTGTGGGATTGAAAGCTCTCTAAGAAACCACATGTTATGAAACCTGATGACAAACGTTACTTTCCATAGATGGAAATTGTAGATTTTAACCTTGTACAATATTTACTGCAAACAGGTTTTCACTAAAATAACAGAAATGATACAATGGAAAATAAAAACATTACACAGAGATTTTTCCCCTGGAAACCCAAACCGGGAAAACCAACATATTATATATTCATTCATTGTGATACATTGTTTACAATACAATATACATATAGGAGTTGACAACATCCAAAAACCTAACCCAATGACCTGGATTAGTCAACAACCCTAATTCCTTAACCGGAAATAGAAAACCATCGGCAAAAACCATGTGTCGAAAAACCGCCCAAGAAAGGACACAAAAATTGAAGCAACATGAAAAACGAGGAAAAAATGTGACATGTTTCCCAAGGAAAAAAAAAATTTCTTGAGGTCGCTGCCCCCGAACCCCCGCACGGGGGGATTTCTCCCCCTTGCACCCCCCCTCAAACCCCCTTGCACGCTCGACGCAATGTAGACATTACTACTTATGCAAAGAATATAACACATACCCAACATTCTCCCACTTGTTGTTTTCTCTGCATACAGGGGGTTACAGGTTTACACAGTCAACAATCCAAGGAAACAATGCCCATGGATCCTCTACACCAAGAGAACTTCTTAGTGCTCACGGATTTTGTTAATGAATCTGCAACATTCTTCAAAGTGTCCACCTTCATCAGCAACACTTTCTTTTCTTCAACCATGTCTCTCACAAAGTGATATTGAATATCAATATGCTTTGTCTTTGAATTGTTCTTCGCCAGAAAAATTGCACTATGACTGTCACAATCTATCCTTATAGCTTGTTGTACCAACCCAATACCTGAACACAATATTTGTAACCATATTTCTTCCTTACTTCCATGAGTGGTTGCCATGTATTCAACTTCTATAGTTGAAAATTCCACTACAGCCTGTCTTTTGCTCATCCAACTTATTGCTCCTCCAAATAGGTTAAACATATACCCACTTGTAGATCTCCTAAAATCCATATCTCCAACCCAGTCAGCATCCACAAAGCCATGTATATCCAACACTCTGTCCAATCCCGGTCTTCCTTGGTAGCACAATCCATAGCTAGCAGTGCCATGCAAATACTCGAAAACCCTTTTTATTGTTGTCGAATGATCCTTCTCTGGTTTTGACATATACCTTCTCAAAACTCCCACTGCATGTGCAATGTCTGGTCTAGTACAAACCATTGCATACATCAAACTGCCAACTGCACTTGCATATGGAACACGAGACATGTCATCCTCCTCTTCGTGTGTCTTGGGACACTGATCCACGGATAACTTTACACCAACAGGAATAGGAACCTTGATCGGTTTACATTCCTGCATATTAAACGTCTGCAATATTGTCTCGACATATTTTCTTTGATTTAACTAGAGTTTCCTCTTTTTCCGATCTCTTTTAATTTCCATGCCCAAAATGAAATTTGAAGCACCATATCCTTCATGTCAAATTTAGAGAAAAACTGAGTTTTCACATCCTGGATAATCTCCTTGTTGTTTCCTATCAACAACATGTCATCCACTTACAAGACCAAATAAATCAAATGATCACCAATTAATTTAAAATACACACAATGATCCTCTTTGCTTCTTGTGAAGTCAAGTCCCAACATATAGTATCAAATTTTTGATACCACATCCTTGGTGATTTTTTTAAACCATACAAAGACTTTTTCAGTTTGCATACTAGCTCCTTCTTTCCCTTCACAACAAATCCTTTTGGCTGCTTCATATAGATTTCTTCTTCCATATCCCCATGTAGGAATGTTGTCTTCACATCCATTTGTTCTACTTCAAAATCAAATGCAGTAGCAACATATAACATAAATCTTATAGAAGTTAACTTGGCAATAGGAGAAAAAATCTCACCAAAATCAATTTCCTCAACCCGGGAATAACCCTTTGCTACTAACTAAGTTTTGTATTTCTCCACTTTTCCTTTTGCATTCAACTTCTTTTTAAATACCCATTTGTTGCCAATGGGATTTCTTCTAGTCGAAACTCCACTAGATCCCAAGCCTAATTCTTATCCAAGGCTTCCATTTCTTCATCCATGGCCTTTTTCTAGAGGTTTTCATCCTCTAAATCCAATGCCTCCCTGACAGTTCTAGGATCATCATCATTAATAGACAAGAAAAATTTGAATGGAAATCATATGGAGTATACCTTTCCGGTAGCCTTCTTTCTCAAACAAATCTCGTCAATACTAGAGTTTGAGGATCTTCTTCTTATTCTTATTCTTCTTCTTCTTCTTCTTCTTTTGTAGTGTCTAATTCATCATCCTTTAAATCAAACTATATTTTCTCTGGTTCTTCCTTACTTGGTAGGACTTCCTGTTTAAAAACATCCTTCATTTCTCTAAATACCACATCTTGGCTATACACTACCTTCTTAGTTTCTAGGTTCCAAAGCTTATAACCTTTGAGACCATCTTTATACCTAATAAAGATACACTTTTCAGCCTTCTTATCTAGCTTACTCTTGTTTTCCTTTGGAACATGAGCATATGCCTCGCAGCCAAATACCTTGATATGTGTGAGAGAAGGTATCTTACCAGTCCATACCTCTTGTGCAGTCTTGTCATCCAGCGCTGATGAGGGTGATATGTTGACCAGGTAACATGCAGTGACCACTGCCTCTGCCCAGAATTCTTTCCCTAACCCGACACCACTGAGCATGCACCTTGCTTTTTCCATCAGCGTCATGTTCATCATTTTTGCAACTCCATTCTAATGAGGTGTATATGGAGTAGTCTTATTCCTTGCTAGACCACACTTCTTACATAATTATTCAAATTCATTCCCGCATAACTCTCTGCCATTATCTGTCCTCAACACCTTAATCGTTTTCTCTATTTAATTCTCAACAAGAGCCTTAAACTCTTTAAACCTATCAAAGACTTCAGATTACTTCCAAAGGAAATATATCCAAGTATTCCTTGAGAAGTCATCTATAAATGAAACATAGTACACAGATTTTCCCAATGATGGGACCGAAACAGGTCCAAAAACATCACTGTGAACTAGCTGTAAAATTCCTTCTTCCCTCATTGCACCAGAGGGGAATCTTACCCGATTCTTCTTCCCACATACACAATGTTCATAGAAATCAAAATCCAAAGAGCATTTAAACATACCTTCAACCATACCTTTAACATGTAGTATTTGAAGACCCTTCTCTTCGATATGCCCCAATCTTTGATGCCACAACATAACCTTTTCTCCAAAGACTATAGGAGTTCTTTCTTATTCAACTCCAATATCAGGAACAATGTAACTATTACACCCATCACTAATAGTGCTTTCTTGTAGTTTATACAGAGTTGCAAACCGAACTCCCTTCAACAACACCATTGCTCCTCGAACCATCCTGCAAGTTTCCTTTTCAAATATTGTTTTTACCCCTGCATCGTCCATTTTTCTTACAGAGATTGAATTTCTGGCCAATCCTAGGATGTGCAGAACACCAAGTAGTGTTCTAATCCTTCCATCTATGAGCCTCAACTTGACTTTTCCTCGACCTATGATTTTGGTTGTCGAGTCATCACCTAGGAAAACATTACATCCATCATACCTTTCATATTCACAGAACCACTCCCTGTGGGGAGTCATATGAAAGGATGCACCTGAGTCAACCAACCATGCCTCATGATCTACATGTGTGCTTGAAGAATCCAAGTACACATCCCCTCCTTCTTCCTTGGAGGTATTTTCTTCTGTAGAAGGAGATTCTTCAGATCCCTTTTTTTTCTCAACTTTGGATCTACATTGCTTCTTGTAGTGCTCTTCTTTTCCACATCTCCAACATACCTTTACAAAATTTTATGGATATTTAGATCTACTCTTAGACTTAGATATCCCACTTGAGAACTTAGATCTATTTCTTTCCTGGGAGCGTCCTCTTGCAAATAATGCGTCTGTTCTCTGTCATTCCATATTCTTTCGTCTCATATCCTCCGACAACAAGGATGAGACAACTTCAACAAACTTCAAGGTAGTTGTATTACTACCTATGGCCACAACTAGACTATCCCACGAGTCTGGTAAATAGCACAGTAAACTGATACACTTATCTTCATCTAAAATTTTAATCTCAACAGATACTAACTGACTTACCACAATATTGAAGGTGTTCAAATGCTCTACCACCGAGTCTCCATCTCTCATCCTCAGGTTATACAACTTCTTTCTCACGAATAGTTTATTTACTAGGGACTTAGGCTGATACAACTTCCCCAACTTATCCCATAAATCCTTGGTTGTAGCTTCTTCTGACACATTCAGTAATACTGAATCTGAGAGACACAGTTGTATTGTGCTCTTTGCCTTCCAATCCAACTTTTTCCAGTCATATGTTGAAGTTCCTATAGGTGTAGCACCTGGATCTATCGCGATCCGCTGATCTTTTTTCACCAACAGATCTTCCATCTTGAGCTTCCACAGCTCAAAACTTTTCCCATTAAACTTCTTGATCTCCATTTTCGAATTGCTCGCCATTTCTTTTCACCTGAGAAAACAATATCATAGGTCTCCCACTGTAATAAGGCTTATCACAGTCCCGAGCCAAACCCTTGACCACAAAGGTGTCCCCCTGAAGCCAACAAAGCTCTGATACCAAATGCAGATTTTAACCTTGTACAATATTTACTGCAAACAGGTTTTCAATAAAAGAACAAAAAAGATACAATGGAAAATACAAACATTACACAGAGATTTTTCCCTTGGAAACCCAAACAGAGAAAACCAACATATTCTATATCCATTCATTGTGATACATTGTTTACAATACAATATACATATAGGAGGCAACGACATCCAAAACCCTAACCCAATGACCTGGATTAGTCAACAACCCTAATTCCTTAACCGGAAATAGAAAACAATCGACAAAAACCATGTATAGAAAAACCACCCAACATTGGACATGAAAATCGAGGCAACACGAAAAACAAGGAAAACATGTGACAGGTTTCACGACACTACTACTCGTGCAAAGAATATAACACATACCTAACATAAATGTGATCAACCCCAACCCTCGTAGTAAAGAGAGTCACTTTATTGTTAGTCGAGAGGTTGAGTATGAGTATACTTTCTACAATTCAATCTTGTGAACATAAAAATAGAGCAAGAATACCAACCCAAATGCCCATCTTTCCCCTTGATTGAACCAAATCCAAAGCAATCAAGAGTAGTGATGAGCACACCTACCCAAAGGGAAATGAATCCATAAGTGAGCACTTTAATCATAATTGTGTTGTCGAGAACCTCTTGAATATCGACTTTGATGAAAGTAATTTCCATCATTAACCACAGTGTGATCCTTGTCACTAGTTGGTACTCCAACCCACAAAGCTCTATAAGATGATGCCTTAAATTTGCGTTGGCTATACACTAGCTAGCTCACCCACTAGTCACATAAACTTTGCCTTCATATCTCATGCCTATTAAAACATCCCAATACATATATTGCGTAGAAGTTTATTTTGACATTTCTAAACATGGTTATAAGTATGATGATAAATCCCATCTGGCTCGAGTGTTTAATTGTCTGAGGGGCATCCTTGCTTGTAATTTGTGACGTGATGATTAGGATTTGCTTGAAGGGTTTCCAACTTGATATTTTAATGTAGTAGTTATATATAATACAAATGTGAAAATTTAAAGTAATTATGAAACACTTGAAACTTTTTTTAAATAAATTAATGAATAAAAATTGTGACATATTAGTACTAACACTCCAAAATAGGATAGAATTAGAATACTCTTGCTTTTCTATAGAACTATTTATAAGACTCCAAAATATGAT
The DNA here is from genome assembly GCA_032191745.1 of Picea mariana. NCBI lineage: Eukaryota > Viridiplantae > Streptophyta > Pinopsida > Pinales > Pinaceae > Picea > Picea mariana. Next base: position 100,311 of record JASDQU010507551.1, on the reverse strand, counting down.
AGCTTTAAAATGCTCTTGTTTTTCTAGACTTGTAAACAAGACACTATCAAAACATCCAACATCACTTAATTATTTTTAAGTTAAACAATAACAATATTATATATTTACTATTAGAAAAATAATGTTGTTATATTAAAATTTGAAGTCAAAGCTATCTATTATCATTTAATTAATTTTAACTTAAACAATAAGAATAACAATATTGTATATTTATGATTAGATAAATAATGTTATTTATTAAAATTGAATTTCATTTAAAATTTGAAATTCTATGTGTAAAGATAAAGAGATTTTAAGAATAAAGTATAATTTGCATAGCCTTAAATGTAACATTTAAATTATATTAAGTTATAAACATTGGATAGTTTTAAAATACTAGATTAATATGATCTTAGTTTTATATGCATTGTTTTAGAGTATAAAGACAATGATGTCACTCTTAGGTTTTGTAATTGATTATTGAAACCATTATTTTAAATTGTAATTGATTATTGAAACCATTATTTAAAAAAAAAACTCTTATGTTTTGTAATTGATTATTGAAACGATTATTTTTAAAAAAACTCTTAAGTTTTATAATTGATTATTGAAACAATTATTTTAAAAAAACTCTTAAATTTTGTAATTGATTATTGAAACAATTATTTAAATAAAATTGTAGATTAATGATTAATGTAAATAAAGAGTGCATATACTACAAGAGTGCTTCACTTTACATATACTACAACATTCCTGGTGTCCATCTTCATAAAAAGAAAATAACTCTTTGCTCCTTACCAATGCTTGAACTTCCATAGCCTCAGGAAATGTGTATTCAATATGAATGTTATAGTGTTTCTCAACCTCTCCTGGGTGGGGTGTCTACGGACTCTACAGGCGGATAGCCAGAGGGGAGGACACCTGGCCAGGTCTCTTGCCACCTGGAGCCAACACAAGCATACACTCCCTCTACCACTCGTTGTCGGCCTGGTCTTATTACTTAGTGACTCAGTTCATGGGAATTTTAATGGGGATGGGATGGATGAAGTCACAGTCCCATCATCCGTCCAAGCATGGAGGTCTTAGGCCTAATTCATGGAGCGCCAAGGCTCATTCGAGCCTTTGGCCTCCAAAGTCTCAGCCTCCACCGGATTTTGGTGTCGTCCTTCTCCTCTGGTTCGAGCTTCTGCAGTCCTCTTGGCCCTCGGCACCCAGCTTCTCTCCATTGTTTCTATAGTATCACTGCGTCCGACTAATCTCACGCTCATCGAGCAACCACTCTCACTTTCCTCACACATTCTCTATATGGGTTCAAGTGGCCATTTCCATGCCTCGACTCAGGGGCAAGTCGAAGAAGGGAGCGGCCTGGTATGCGGCCAGAGGAAGGGTAGCGAGAGGGCATGGATCTTCTGCAGAAACTAAGCTCGCTCCACCCTAAAGCCTATTGTTGCTCCCACTCTGACTCCGCCTACTCAAGACAACACCCCAGACCTTTCCCTGTTGTCAAATCCATTTGCTTGTCGA
>JASDQU010507551.1:76955-87353 GCA_032191745.1 Picea mariana | reverse complement strand
TCAAATCTTTGTAGGTGCAAACCCTTCCTCTTTAACTCTTTTTAAAGTGTAAAAGATTAAAGTATACATCTACAATTTTCATTTACTTATTTTTTTATTATTATTTAAAAATGACACTTATCAGCTCCATGATCCATCTTAAATTTAAACACCAAATCACACATAAAACTTAATAAAACTTAATACTGAAATGTAGAATAAACCTCTAAACACCCTTAATTAATATTTTTTTTTAGTAACATAACATATAGCCTAAAACATTAACTTAATCATTATATTATTACCAATATTATTACCACGTTGTAGTCAAAGTTCTTACAGAGCCTATTATCCATTCGGCATAATTCCTTGCTTTGTGCCAAAGGAAAACATGTACACAGAATAACCTCGCTCTCTGATAGGCATTTTTTTTTTAACGTTTAGGCAACTTTATAGTTTTTTGAATTTTCCATACAAATTATCAATATTTATATAAATAGATTTAGTGTTCTGAAAAATTAGGGGCACTAAAACTAAAATTATACAAAGGTTATACGTTTAGCCAAGGCCACTATAATTTATTAGATTACAAAGGTTATATTTATTGTTTTCATTTTGCATAAACATTAAAGCAACTGATCAGAAATTGTTGCAGTTGTTGCAACTGCAGGTTTGTAAGTAACTGATGAGAAATTGTTGCAATTGTTGCAACTGCAGGTTTGTGTAATTGGGTTTGTATAATCTATGTATAATTTTAGTGGGCATTGGTTAAACGTTCTATTTTTTGGGTTTTTTTGGTAGGAATTGGTCGGAATTTGGTGATGTAAATTTGGACAAAATCTCTATTTTCTGTTGTTTAAATAGTTTTTCTGAATGCATAAATAGATTCAACCTGTTGAAAAACCCTGAAACTCTCGACTTATACAAACTTAGCCACTCAAATCTACAGATCCAACCATTCATCACTAAATTTCGAGCAAAATCAGACTAAAAAACATAACCAAAAAAACCCTCCCAAAAATAAAACGTTTAAACTACTCTAATTAGATCTAATAAACAAATCAAATAATTTAACTTCAACAATGAATGAGTATGTATAGTGCGGCATACAGTCTGAAAGAACGTGAATCCATTTAGAGAACCCTGCTACGGACTTTGATGGACTTGAGCTTGTAATTAACTCTCTGAGAATTTATTCTTGAAGCCCATCAAAGCATCGTTAATGGAGATCGACATCATGCTCACAGTTTGCATCGAACATATGTTACTGCAGTCAGATTATTAGATCCGATCAGAGCAACAAAAATATCTGAAAAACAAATGGTGCTGGGAGGCCGAGGGATTTCTCTTTCTCTAGCTCATGCATTCTGCTTTACTGACAAAATGAATTGTGTGTACATTAAGTAAATGCTTCACAGTATTGCTCTAGCTCGCGCATTCTGCTTTACTGACAAAATGAATTGTGTGTACATTAAGTAAATGCTTCACAGTCATGTCCCATGTAATTGTGGAGTAAGTAAATGATTGATCATAAATCCATGAGCTGTAGATTAATTAGTAATTGTGGAGTAAGTAAATGATTGATCATAAATCCATGAGCTGTAGATTAATTAGTAATTGTGGAGTAAGTAAATGATTGATCATAAATCCATGAGCTGTAGATTAATTGGTTTGTATGGGTGGGGACTATCAAATTACAGGTTTAAATTTTATAGTTTGTGTGAATTTAGTTCCTATCAAATTACAAGTTCAAATCTCATGAGAAAAAGTTGAGGATGGGAATCATTTGTAAAGGAATTAAACTGTCTCATACAGCTTTCCACAATCTTGGTAACAGCATCCCACCCACTTATAAGAATATCTTTCTTCTATTCAAAATTGGGGGCGGACCCTAGTTGGAAAAAATGATTATGATAATAAAAACAAAATTAATGTACACGTCAGGTAGATGCCAGGTAGAGCAGAGCCCATCAGGAATTTTTTTAAATTTTGTTTTCAGGAAGCGCCACTAAGAATCACTTGAAAAATAATCAAATCAGAGCCTTGTCACGCTTCCAACCAATGGTATATAAATAAATTTTTAATCAGTATGAAAATGACAAATATAATACAAGTTGGACAACAATGTAATACAAGAAAAATAATCAAATCAGAGCCTTGTCACGCTTCCAACCAATGGTAGATAAATAAATTTTTAATCAGTATGAAAATGACAAATATAATACAAGTTGGACAACAATGGAAGATGACCGACGTCACTTTAAAAACTTTAAACAATTAATGGAAAGGAATCCCAAAACTTCATAAAAGCATCTCACCAATCAGCTAACCTTAGCAATCGAACTGGCCTTTAAAGCTCTTAGATGAAACCACAACTAAAACTATATTTATTTGTAATAAAAAGTCTTCACATATGTCAAGCACGAGCAGGAAGGCGTCCTCCATATTTGTGGACTCTGCCCACGTGAACGTCAAGCTTTCCATGGCTATTGTTATTCAGTACAAATTCTATCTCTTGCTAGACACACAAACCTGCAAACAAACGGATTATATTGCAACTATAACAGACACATGGACAGGGAAGGCTGGCAAGTTCTGTATTTATCATCAGACAGCGAGGACGAGGCCAGGCATGGAATTAGCGTTGGATTTGATGAGTTGGCTCTGCCACAGGGGAACGGAACACAGCTGCCTCTGCCTTCGCCCTGCTAACGTCGAAGACGAAGATGAGGAGCAAGGTGGGTTGAACTCCGCTACAACGAGGGAGGTGTTGAAGTACTCTCTGAGCTGAGTGACTCTGCAGCCTGCATTCTCTAGAGTCCAGACGTGAACCCAGTACACGGATTCGTCCTCACGACCTTCGGCCACCACGAGGTTGTGGCCCAGCGCAGTGACGGAGTCGGGGGAGAAGGAGAAATGAGCGTGTGTGGAAAGGCCAGTGAGCAGAGGCATCAAGTACTGGCAGGAGGGGGGGCCGTGGAACCGCCAGTCCAAGTCAGGGGCCAAAATCCTCTGCACCGTCTCTGCATCTCCCGTTTCCAGTGCCTCGTACAGCCACCTTATCACCTCTTTGTTCTTCWCCTCCACCGCAGTCTCCCTCAATATATTTGGCTTCGCCAGCTCTAAAATGCAGACGCACACAATCAACGTAATGTCGATTGAAATAAAAAGAAACAGCAGATCTATTGCGGTTGCTGTTGGTGGAGAATGACACAAACAATGCAATGCGCTTCCTGAATGACCTAAAATGTAGACGAAGAGGCAATCAATACACAATAAGTAGTTGGCTATTTATAGGAGGAAGGGCTGTTTTTTAAAACCACGTGAGTGCAGTCCAGCTCAGCGACATTCTCACACGAGTGGATGGTATACGAGCACGACTTCACCTATCAATTTCCACTAGGAGTATCACAAAGCAACAAAATGACAGCACGCTTCAAGGATCGATTGCCACGTGTCATCACAACTGCTACGTGGGACCGCATGTAGAGATCCATTACTTGATTAAAAAAAATTAAATTGAGGTGCAAAATATGGCCGCGTTCATTGTCCATGACACCTATTATAAGAGTCGTTAGCTCACCACTCATGTTCATGTTTCAGATTGGATGTTCTTGGTTTGGCTATAATTATTTGGTGATATTTTGGTGATTGGTAAAAGGGTTGGAAATGTAAAAAATTTAGCCTTCTTTTGTAAGTATATTGTTATTTATGTTGCCTCTGAATATTGTTATCTATGTTGCAGCTGTTATGTGTAGTGAATTTATTCCAAACAAATTTTGGAGGTTTCTTGTCCTATAAATACTAGGGTTTCACACATCAATTTGGTGTTTGATTATGACTTTAAAATTAGATTATTATTATTATTATTATTATTATATGCAATAATACAACCTCAAAATTTTTGAAATAGTATAAATTCCTCAAACATTGAATGTCTTATTACCTTAGTCTTAGAGTTTATTCTTAACATTAAAATGCTTACATTATTTGAAATCCCTATAATAACATGTGCTAAATGGGTTATTCTTGAGATTAAAGTACTTTCAATATTTGAGAATTTTTAGAGTTAAAGAATTTTTGGATATGTGATTTATGATCTCTCGTTTGGACAATATGCTTTAAGAGGATGGTTCAATTAATTGATTGACTTTTAGAGTTGTCAACTTATATATTAATGGCTACTTGAATATATTATTAGCAAGGTAAGGGGTTAACTTCATTGATTATCGTCAATATTGTTGGGTATTTGTCTAGTTTCGTGTCAAAAGGTGTTCAATTCAATTACCCTCTAGGTGAGGTGCAAGGGATGTCATCCATGATTTTTTTGAATAATCCTTTTGGTTTCGCTATGAGGTTTTTCTTATAAAAAGAAGAATATGTTATCATTGCATTGACTTCAATATATATATATATATATATAGAGAGAGAGAGAGAGAGAGAGAGAGAGAGAGAGAGACACTTAGTGCTTAACCACTTGAGTTAGCCCATTTAGTTTCTTATATATATATATATATATATCCTAAGGCTTAGCTCAATTGATTGAACCATCTACCCAAGGCATGTTGTTGACGAGGATGCCATAGGTCACAAGTTCAAATGCAATTGAGTCCCTCAAAGTTACCAAGTATTATGGTTGTTAGCAATTGAACCACCCTTCAACTTATATTCCAAGGAAGAGGAGAGGTTTCAAGGAAGAGGAGAGGTTTCACAAGGTTTTCCTTGAAAGGAAAAGGAAAAATAAATAAATTTCTAGATGTAAAAACTTTGGAAAAATAAATAAAGAAGGTTTCCCTTGTGGTTTTTCCTTTTCCTTTTGAGGGACTCAATCAATTCAATTTGACCCTATGACCTATAACCTCTGGATCTCACTTGATTGAATAATCTATATATAACCGCTTAGGATTAGCCAACAAGGAGCTCATAGGTCACATTGTGAAATCAAATTGAGTCACTTGCAATTACCAACTATTATTGATATTCCAAGAAAAAAAGCAAATTTCAGGTGGAAGGAAAACAAAAAATAAATAAATTAGATTTATGTCTAATTTATTAATTAGATTGATGAAAACTTTTATTATAGATAATATCTTTTTTTCATTTCGAGGATGATACTCAAGAAAGACTCTCTCAAAGAATATATTTTTTCATAAATAATATCCCTCTATCATTTCTAGGATGGTACCAAGAAAAACTCTAAAATCTCTAGGGTTAAAAGCTTAACATGTTATTTATGGGAGTCAAATTTAGATGAAGACGATAACAACTATCCCTCCCAACCACCCAATCTAAACTCAATTGACTTCTTTCAAAAATGATTAATATAAAACAAAACATAATATAAAAATATATTAATATATGTAACAACTACACATATCTAAAAATTCATCCATGAAATGATCATCAAAACTTAAATAATTAATAATTAAAAATACTATATCAAAAAATTCTACCTTTAAAACAACTTTAACATTAACAAAACTTTTAATATACTTAATGCATTATAAACCACCATTATACCAATAAATTTTATTGTTGAAAATCCTAAGGACTACCACTATTAATACAACCTTGGAAGCTACACAAATGCAAGGGATACGTAAGAATATAATATTCTTAAGGCGTTTGTGTATCTTTGGGCTTTGTAAGAAATGACATGCATGTATATTATAAATTTAAATTTATTTGTTTTTTCTAAAACTTGTGTTTTTTAATAATATATATATATATATATATATATATATATATATATATATTAAAATAATTATAAAATCTTCAAAATAAAAATTGAAATTATAACAATAAAATATGTTTTTATATTATATCATTTTTAAAAATAAATTACATTGGAAAGCCTCCAAAATAATATATCCTTACAATTTTTGTCTCGCTTTACAACAATTAAAACTCAAATTTAATTTCATCACATTTTAAAAATAAACTACTTTGGAAAATCCCCAAAATAACATATTCTGGACTTTGTCAGGTAGCTGCACTAAGATCGTGCTCTAGCATTAATGCATAGATTACATTAAATTGTTTTTTTTAATATTTTAGATTATGATAATAAAATTTGAAAGCGAATGGGACAAGTCAGGGACATTAAAAACATTAATTTTAATAGTGGCCAATAGCTATCTTAGGTGAAAAAAACTTCCCATTTTGGATTATAGGCACCCATTTCTAGAGCCAAGCATGGTTGGCTATCTTAGAAATATTAAAATACACAAATGTGGATTAGAAATACTAAAATACATAAATGTGGTTTACAATTATCATTATCATTATCATTGATTTTAAGAAACATGTCACCTCGTGCACTCACTATGACAATGCAACAATATCAAAATCATTTTTATGGGATTTTTCATAGAATAAAATTTTATTAAATCCAATGCATAGTATTGGATGATGTAGAAGCAATTTTCAATCAATTTTTCCTTCTTCATCTAAAACAACATGTACCATGAATATATTACAACCTAATTAACACCAGGTAGACATGCACCATAAAAGTTTAGAAGTCACTTATCTAGGGACATTAAATATAATTTGTGTACATTGATTCCGAGAAAGTGGAAGATGATGTTGTAATAATGTATAAATAGGATAAGGCCCACTCTCCTACCTAGATGCTTCCCAAATTCAAAGTTTTACATACATTTACATGGAAATAGGAGGAAAATGGAATTACGCTCTAACAAATCTACAACAATGAAATTTTATTTCATCAAAGAAATGAAATGCATGTCTAAGATCTAGGTAAGATCTAGTTTTACTTATATTAAAATTAACAATAAATTAAAAAATCGTTCACTTGTAATATGAGATTATCATAATATTTTAAATGGTAAAATAAGATGAACACTATTTATAAGATTGTTACATAAATTAGGAGGAAGTTAGTGTAACTGTAATGAGATGATGATGTTAATTGGTTTTAGTCTGAGTGGATTGTGTTGAAGGGTGTTTTCCCCCACCCAAGTTCAATTCTCGCAAGTGACATGTTGAGCTATTAAATGAGCACGCTATCGAAAAAGCCTCGACTTTCTACAAAATCTGGTTTACCATGAGTACCATCCTCGAAATGAGGGGAAGTGCCTGGTAGGTTTCCCTAGGAATTATTCCAAAGAAAAAAAGTTGTAATGGGATGATGAAGAAGCCATGTAATAGATTTGATGCAATTTCATTATGCTCTCTATTTGTTGGTTCTATTCATGAGAGAAACCTCAACTTTGATAAATTAAACAACTTTTATTTCGGGGGTGGCTCTTAAAGCATGGCGGGCAAGTAGGGAAAGCTCCAATAAAAGTAGCTAGTAAAAACTAAGTGTTATCACTGAAATTTCGTCCGCACATGGTTACAAGAACTCAACATCGTCAAACAGCAATGAAGTCATCTATGGACCTGAATTAATGCCAAAGCATTCATAAAAGGGTCAAAAACTATACAAAGTAGTGAAAAATTGAAAGGCGCTACACAGACATTGGGCGCGCGCGCACATGCGCGGAACATGAATGCAGAAATCATGCACATGCGCACGATGCACGACTGTTATCGCAAAAAGCCGCGCACCTGCTAAACGACGCATTTATGAAAGTGGTCGGCCTCCCACCCACTTATGGTTCAACTCCCAAGTCGATTTGACCCTCAAATCCGGACTGGATTCGACTGGAGGGCTGGTCAAAGACCTAGGAATGCCCTAATTGGCCTCTTTTCACACTACAAAGCAGTTAAGCAATAGCCCAAAGGAATGCTATAAAAAGGCCATGGATGCACCTCATTTTTCAAGGAATTCAAAGTAATGTTATGCTGCCTCTATTCTCTTGAGGACTCCATCCTTGTCAAGAGCATATTAGCACCATTGCATTGAGAAATCCATATCACCCATTGAGTGGATTTGTCAAGAGTTCTTTCATCATTTTCCTTTTTTTCTTTGTTGTAAGAAGAGCTAGCTAGTGGGGGTCCAAGAGCCCTCCCTTGGAGGAAGAAGGGACTCATAGTCCCCTTTCTTCTTGGTGTATTACTTCACTAATAGATCAACCTCAACATTGGTGACATGGGTCTTATGGTTCTTTTTGTTTCTATGTCCCTATGCTCATGAATTTAGTTGTTATTGCATTTCTTAGTTTAATTCTTAGTTGTAGTTTTTTATTTCTTTCCCTAACTCTTTTCCTTGCAGCTGTCTTGCTCAGCAGACCCAACTGAGCTTGCAAGCACCTCTATTTTGCTCACTAAGGTGGCAGAAGAGGCGCAACAGATTGGCGACTCTGTTGGGGAAAGGTATCAATTTCCTACTCCATTTGGGTTTTTCTTGCTCTTCTTTTAGTTTGTTTAACTTGCAGATGCACTAACCGGCCTAAGCTAACCTGCCAAATAGCCAATTCCAAGTTGAATTGAGAGAAATCCATTCAGATTTTTCATTCTCGACCGTGTGTCATATATGCACGTTTTTTTAGGCCCACAGACACGCATCGTGCACACATGCACCTGATTCACAGCTCTGTTCTGTGCACGTGCACCTGTTGACTTGTCTCTGTTCGCGCACATGTGCTCTGTGCGCCTCTGTCTCCACTGAGACCCGTGCATCTGTGCTAAAAATTCACATTGTAAAGTTGTTGAGATGTGGGGAAGGCCATTTGCCTTCTTAAAAATGATTTCAAGCATATTTTAAAGTTGCACCACACTTAATCCCCTCATCATATAAAGAGGTTAGTCAAAAAACACATAGGCACTTAGGAGGATAAAATCAATTTCCCTTCTTTGCTTTTTGCCACGTGGATGGCTTGTTTTCACTCACAAGATAAGTTGGAAATCATTTTTAATCACATTTAACTTGCATTGGGACTAGAAGTTGAATAATAATCGCTTAGTATGCTCTTCTCTCGCGCCTCCAAGTGATCTTGAGAATCAGAAAAAGATTGTGAAACGATTTCAACTCCCTTAAAGAACATCAAAACCTTTAGGTAGAGGACAACGATCCTTCTTGGGACCCCTCTTAGTTAACTTTTTCAAACACATCTTAATATTGTAACGGGCCCATACATGCCCACATGCTACAAAGATAGGATAGTGTTTTGAATTTTCCTTTCTTAGATCAAATCACTAAGGAAGTTTAAAGGTTTGTAACGGGCCCATACATGCCCACATGTTCAATCTAGGATAGTTTCAAAGCTTTTCTTAGATTACATCACAATAGGGAGTTAAAGGGATAGTAACGGACCCACATGTCCACATGTTAGCTTCCTAGGGACTTTTGAACTACGCAAGGTTGTACCAAAGACACTTAGTTAATTAGGTAATCAAACACTTGTAAGGACCAAGCGAAGTCCACATGCAACAAGGTGACATCTAATTCACTAAAAATTGGCACATTTTCACTCACACACAAAATTCACTTATCACTCACATAACTTCTTCTTGAAATGTGGAGGTCAAAGTAAGTTTCCTCCAAAGGGATTCCGAAAATACCCCACCCTTTTCTTGACGAAACTATCTACTCCCATTCTAATCAACGAGGTTGGTTTGCACCCCCAACCTCCAAAAACAACTCCATCTAAAATATTTCTAAAAACCCACTAAGTTTTCCTCCACGGGAGGTGCCAAAAGAAATTTTTTAGTCTAGGTAGGATTTCGGAGATAGGCATCCAAATAACTCCCCGTTATCTGGTTCTCACATTGTCAAAACCATAGAAGTTGTCAAATAGGGAACTGAAAATCCTCCAAGTCAAGTGTTTCTAACACCATAAGGCAGGGAGATACCCATGAAGGGTTGAAGGCCGAGGTTCGGTTGTTCTGTGCATCCCCCCTTGAGGCACCCACCTCTTGGACGGGATCCAACCCGTGACCCATTTCTTAGGCCGAAAATCTAAATGCCGCATTTTGACCGAGGTACCTAGTGACCAACTTTAGGACATCTACCCAGGTGGCAATTGTGGGCTGCAATTGCACCTTGATTGGATTTTGTGTGGCTATTGGGAAATATCGCCAGCTCTTTCGGGATATGCCCCCTTTACCCCTCATTATAACCAATTATTTCATCCTTCACTAGTTTCTCTTCCAGTAACTTCAGACCCCATTGTTGAGTACTATTGGAAGGTCCAGTGCTATTCTAAGAGGAAGGACATTACATCTTCTAGGACACGAGCATTTGTTTTCTTTTGATTCCCCACGCGAACAAAACCCACTTACCCATATATATGCTTCTTTTTCAAAAAACATGTTATGTGTGATGCATCTCTGATTACAGTTTGATTTGGATATATATATTGTGTAAACATTCAACGCAAAGGATCTTGTTTCTATATTACTCTCACCACTCTTTGCACACATTCATGCAGCTAGTCGGACATCATAGGGGAACCATAGAACCCCCGTCGTTTACGACGCTTGCTAAACCTCCCTCCTATCTTAGGGGGA
>JASDQU010507551.1:17881-41598 GCA_032191745.1 Picea mariana | reverse complement strand
AAAGAAAAGAAGGGAAATTGATTTTATCCTCCTAAGTGCCTATGTGTTTTTTACTAACCCCTTTATATGATGAGGGGACTAAGTGTGGTGCAGCTTTAAAACATGCTTGAAATCATTTTTAAGAAGGAAAATGGCCTTCCCCACATCTCAACAACTTTACAATGTGAATTTTAGCACAGATGCACGGGTCTCAGTGGAGACAGAGGTGCACAGAGCGCATGTGCGCGAACAGAGAAAAGTCAACCAACGCACGTGCACAGAACAGAGTTGTAATTTAGGTGCATGTGCGCACGATGTGCGTCTGTGGGCCTAAAAACCCACACATATATGACACATGGCCGAGAATGAAAAATCTGAATGGATTTCTCTCAATTCAACTTGGAATTGGCTGAGTGGCAGGTTGACTTAGGCTGGTTGGTGTACTTGCAAGTTAAACAAATTAAAAGAAGAGCAAGAAAAATCCGAATGGGGTAGGAAATTGATACCTTTCCCCAGTGGAGTCGCCAATATATTGCGCCTCTTTCGCCACCTTAGTGAGCAAAATAGAGGTGCTTGCGAGCTTAGTTGGGTCTGCTGAGCAAGATAGCTGCAAGGAAAAGAGTTAGGGAAAGAAATAAAAAACAACAATTAAGAATTAAACTAAGAAATGCAATAACAACTANAGGGACATAGAAACAAAAAGAACCATAAGACCCATGTCACCAATGATGAGGCTGATCTATTAGTGAAACAATACACCAAGAAGAAAGGGGACTATGAGTCCCTTCTTCCTCCAAGGGAGGGCTCTTGGACCCCCACTAGCAAGCACTTCTTACAACAAAGAAAAATGAAAATGATGAAAGAACTCTTTGCAAATCCACTCAAGGGATGAGATGGATTGCCCAATGTAATGGTGCAAATATACTCTTGGCAAGGATGGAGTCCTCAAGAGAATAATGGTAGCATAACTTTGCTTTGAATTCCTTGAAAAATGAACTGTATCCATGGCCTTTTTATAGCATTCCTTCGAGCTATTATTCAACCAGTTTGTAGTGTGAAAAGAGGCTAATTAGGGCATTTCTAGGTCTTTGATCAGCCATCCAGTCAAATCCAGTCCAGATTTGAGGGTCAAGTCGTCTTGGGAGTTGAACCATAAGTGGGTGGGAGGCCGACCACTCTCATAAATGCGTCGTTTAGCAGGTGCATGGATTTTTGCGATAACAGTCGCGCATCATGCGCATGTGTGTGATTTCTGCGTTCTTGTTCCGCACATGTGCGTGCGCGCCCAGTGTATTCATAGCGCCTTTCAATTTTTCACTACTTTGTATAGCTTTTGACCCTTTTATGAATGATGTGGTGTTAATTCAGGTCCATGGATGACTTCATCACTGTTTGTTGATGTTGAGTTCTTGTAACCATGTGCAGGCGAAATTTTAGTGATAACAGTAAGTTTTCATCGTTGTTTTGTTTGCTTGTTTTTTTGTGAAACATATGTAATTTTTATGTTTTTTTTTATATATCATTTTTTATACCAGAGTATTTGATGGATATGTGTCTATTGTGTGCAAATGTGGGACCTATGCGACCTACTGATTATGCGAGGAACAGGCATCATCCTCAGCCAGGGGCCGCACCTGTCGCCGCAGGGGGACCAGCATCAGCAGGAGAGTTTCCAGTCGGTGAGGCTGAGAGGGTTTTGAGACAATTTGAGCGAAACTTTACCTCGCTCACCCGCACATTCCCTATGGCAGAGATTGAGGATCTGCCACCATCTATGCAACCTCATGTAGTGGGGGCACCACGGACGTAGGTCCGATTATTTCAGCGTTTGAAAAATGCTATTGATCATTACAATAGGGCCCATAGGCCCTGACCTTAGTTAGTATATACTTTTTACGTGCTAAGAGCACTACTTGTATATATTTTTTGAGGGCATATGCCCCATGACTTGTTACTGGTCATACTTTTGAGGCGCTTGCGTCCACCGATGTACTCTGATGATTATGATATTACATATGGATTTTTATATCGTTTTGTGTCTTATGGATCACATTTGCCTTTAAAAATGTATTTACATGTTTATGTGTATGTCCTTTCATATGTGTGCGAGATTCCAATCTAAAATTTGATTAGCTAGAGTATTTGTAATTTGGTTTAATCTCCTAGGAACGTGAAAATATGTAATATAATCAAATCTTCTTTCTAAGAGACATACCCTAAGGAATCGTCAGTGTAAAGTCGAATCATGAACACTATTGCACCTCTTTCATCACCTTAGTGAGAAAAATAGAGGTGCTTGCAAGCTTAGTTGGGTTTGCTAAGAAAGACAACTGTAAGGAAAAGGGTTAGAGAAAGAAATATAAAAGAACAACTAAGAATTAAACTAAGAAATAAAACAACAACTAAATTAATGAGCATAGGGACATAAGGACAAAAGAAACAATGAGACCCATGTCACCAATGATAAGGCTGATATTAATGAAAGAAAACACCGAGAAGAAATAGGACCATGAGTCCCTTCTTCCTCCAAGGGAGGGCTATTGGACCCCCACACATAAGCTCTTCTTACAACTTTGAAAATGAAAATGGTGAAAGAATTCTTTGCTAATCCACTCAAGGGGTGAGATGGATTGCCCAATGTAATGATGCTAGTATACTCTTGATGGGAATAGAGGATTCCTCAAGAGAATAGTGGCAGCATAACTTTGCTATTGAATTCCTTGAAAAATGAAGTGCATCCATGGCCTTTTTATAGAATTTCTTTGAGGTATTGTCCAACTAGTTTGTAGTGTGTAAAGAGGCTAATTAGGGCATTTCTAGGTATTTGACCAGCCACCCAGTCGAATCCAGTCCAGATTTGAGTGTTAAATCAACTTGGAAGATGAACCAAAACTGGGTGGGAGGCCGACCACTCTCATAAATGCGTCGTTTCTCAGGTGTGCGGCTTTTTGCAACAATAGTCGCGCATCGTGCACATGTGCACGATTCTTGCGTTTCTGTTTCGCACATGTGCACACGTGCCCTGTGTATTCATAGCGCCCTTTAATTTTGTAACTAGTTGTATAGTTTGACCCTTTGGAAATGCTTTTGTGGTAATTTTGGTCCATGGGTGACCTCATAACTATTTGACGATGTTGAATTCTTGTAACCATTTGCGGACGAAATTTCAGTGATAATAGATGCCCCCTGATGGATGAGGTTGGGAGCATACGTATAGCCGAAATCCATCAATGTTTCTTCTACTAAGAGTGTTGTTGTAAGAGAGAGATAGTGGGATTGTCAAGAGTTACCTGTTGGATGGAGAAGGGAACCTATAGAACCCGACCTTCCATAAGGTGTGTAAAAATAAACTGTGTACAAATGAGGCAGGCATGCCCCATGCTCGTGTCATGTAACTCAAAAAAGGAATGAGGTGTTGATGTAGACAACTGCAGCACCCTCGAGGGTGGTCATGATAAAGGCAGAAGACAATTCTGCAGAGGAACATGCTCTGAACAGTAGGCAGTGACATCTGTAAGAAGTATCATGGATTCTGTAGGCATTGATAGCCCAGCCAAGTTCAGAGGTCTTCGGAAAATATAAGAAATAACTACAATAGTTGCAAAGTAAGACCCACCGTAACATGAGAAAGTGTTGAAGTTGAATGCTATGGGGGTCAACAACAGTAGGGAGAAATTGTGGTTCTCCCTGTGCCATCCGAGAGCTCTCATTGGAAAGGTAATGAGAGTCAAGATACTGTCACCCTTCTGGAAAACTGTGCTGATGTCGACAAAAGGGGGACGCGACTCCCAGAAGCAAAGGGCTTCGTGAAATATACTAGGTGAGGTTTAGAATTGGAGGAGGTACATGGACAAAGTCAAGATGTAGGAATATGAAAGACTGCCCTTGGTTGGGGGTATATGTGAGGTAAAAAGTGGTCGCAACCGTTCAACGAGGTCGAGTGTCAAGGGGACAAAAAGACAGGGGAGAAGTTGTGCCAAAGGCAGGACAAAGTGAACAAACTCAGAGGGCATAGGTAAGTGGCATGTGGGATACTCGGAGTATATGGACGATGTTGTCAAGGGTACATGATAAGGAGTGCCCCAACCAAGGGCGACATGGGTTGCGTTTTCCAAAAAAAGGGAAGAAGGTCGCCAAAGGTGACGACGAAAAGGTATGGAAATGATGGAAATAAAGGCGTTTGTACAATAAATAAAGAATAATTGGGGATGAGTGTACAAATACAGAAATGAGTGCCCTGATGTAATGTGGTTGGCCCATTTAGGGTGCAATTTTCTTGGAGAACTGGTGGAGGGTGGGGGCCCCATGGGTGAGTTTCTATATGAGGTAGTTGAAATGAAGGGAAATTTACAGAGGGGAAAACTGATTGTGGATGAAATGGAGGGTTCATGATACTGCGGAGGTGCAATAAAAAATAGAACCTTGAAGAGATAATCTAGGAGTCCGGTGGGAAAGCTAGCAAAATGAGGAGAAGGAGTATGTGGCTAACTCACGACATGATGTAAAACTATCGGGACTCCAATCCCTAGGGTTTGAAAAACAACATGAGTCTCGAAGGCGCAAAAGGGTGCTATGAATGGGACAACTCATGTGGGTAAGAGTGCTATCGAGTGACAGTACCGAAGATGCAAATGGAGGTGTTGGTACTGCAGAGCCGGAGATGGGGATCCTAAAGGCAAATGTTAGAGGGTGTGATTGGAGATGCAAGTGAGATTCAGAGGGAATGACTACATGCCAGTGATGAGTATATACCTGAAGGGGTTGCGTTGATGTATGATGACCAAGTACCTGCACACATAAAAACCAAATACCTGATGTGAACAATATCTGAAGAGAATCGAACATATGAGCATTTATTTGATAATGTTGAATATGAGCATGTGTACCTAGTCGGGGTATGAAAAAATGGCACCTTAGGGACTCGGGATGAAAAGTGGCCCGGGGATTGTCTTGATGTAGATGACAGGATGTTGATCTCATTGATAAAGACAGATTGAAGAATGGATGCCCGGAGCTCCCGGAATGGTGAGTGGAAGTTTGGTGAAAAGGCCTATATATAGCTGTAGGGCCCACATTGCCACTTCATTTGTACTTGCTGCCAGAGTGACTGGACGAGAGGTATTCAGAGGATATTTGGAGATTCTAGGAGAATGAGGCATCAAATCGAGCACCAGCGAGCTTCAGGTTAGTAGTCGGATCATCCTTCATAGAATTAGGTTTTCCATTTTTGGGCAAGGGTTGTATGGAGGGTCGTACAGGGGAATTTTAGGGATGTGGACCCCTAAGTGTGCGGGCGATCTGAAAATATGTGCGCACAAGTGTACGCCTACCGTTCGGATAGTCATGCATGGGGGCACCCGTAAGGGGGACTAAGGTGCACATTATGTGCGCGTCTGTTCACGACATAGCCGCGCATGTGTGCGCGGTTGTGTAGTGGACAAGCGCACTTTGATGCGCGCTTGTGTTAGTGACAGGGGTGCATGGAGGTGCCCCTGTAGGCTGAGCAGACGCGCATGCTTGCGCGACTGTGGGATGGACAGGTGCGCCTGAGTGCGTGCCTGTGGAGTGAACAGGCATGCATACGTGCGCGCCTGTGGCGTGAACAAGCGCGCACCTATGGGTTTAAATAGCCGCGCCTTGGGGGCAAGGTTGATGGGTGTAAAACTTATCTTTTTAATGTTTTTTATGGTCAATGTGGCTGACCTAGGACTGTTGTATGTGGTTGTAGGTGATCATTTTGCATGATGCCGATTGGTTAGCGAGAGCGAGATTGGTCCCAGCTGAGAGATGTCATGGCGATTGAGGAGCTGGGGGTTCATGCTACTTTGGAAGTCTGTGGGCTACTGAAGTTCTTTGAGTGCCCATTGATACGGGCACAGGAGTATCTCCTACAGTTCCTTATTCAGATGTGGAGTCCGGACCTGCATTGTTTTATGGTGCGGGGAGAGCATTTTTCCTTCATTGCGGTGGAGGATATATATTTTTTGACTAGGCTCCCATTTCGGGGAACGCCCCTACCAATGGAGCCAGTGTTACCTGCTGACATGGCGCTAGTGACAGTGGGCCAGAGATACTGTTCCAGGGTGAAATTTATGTCAGGCTTTGTCGTGAGCATCGGGGTGATGGATGCTCTAGTGCATCGTTGTATAGCAGCGATGATTGTGAGGGTGTACGAGTCCCTTGCGAATCATTGGTGGTCAACTGAGTATTATGGAGAGGGTATTGGCTGGTGAGCATTTTTCCTCGGGGCTTACATTGCATACTAGGATGGTAGGGCAGCTGGACCGATGTCGGTCCACTAATACAGGAGAGTTTGTGCTTGGGTCTATCCTAGTGGCCTGGTTTTTGGAGAGGGTGCCTATGTTGTGCCCTAGCATTTTATTGGGCACTCCTGGGGCGCGAGAGCCGTGACTGAGGTGGTGGTCGACTATTTTTATTCACCATGGTGGTGGCGAGGGCGGCCACTTCTTCACGATTGAGGCGACACAGGTGTGGCAGCAGATACTGCAGGTGATACTACAATTTCCATATGTTGGTGTTGACTTCCGGTGTGATCCAGACATGGTGTTACCTCCAGGGGAGGTTTTTGATCATCGAGGTATGTTGACGAGTTTGATATATATTGTTTTTTTTTATGATAGCATGACATGTGTATTTGGTATAGATGTTGATACTATCTCTTGTGTGTTTTTATGTGCAGATGTGGCACCTTGCGGGTGCGATGTTGAGTTGCTGAGGGTGTCGGCTTGCCAGGAGTAGGGTATACCGCCACAGGGAGGGGCGTGGGTAGGATAGAGACGTCAGTGTGAGGACGCCAAGGTGATACCAGCTGATCTTGAGAGAGCAACGAGGAGACGCTGGCTTGATGACCCATGTGTCGGGCCATCACATGCTCCTCCGATGGATGCCGGAGTAGATTTTGAGGATATTCGTCGCCGCCTGGAGGCGGTGCTATAGGGCATGTCTGAGGGCATGTGGTCACATATCCAAGATGAGGGCATCCTGGAACAGTGTGTGGGGGTTTCACCACCGTGGCAGGCCATGGTACGACGAGAAACAATAGCAGGTGTTGCTATGACTAGACGGTTACCTCCCGGTTCGAAGGGACCAGTAGTGGGTGGGGTACCACCGCCTGAGGGAGGGGTAGGAGGTGGTGCTCTAGAGGCACCTTGAGTGGTGCTCTATGTTTTTTTGTATTTTTAGTATATAGGCTGGTGAGCCCATTTTGTACCGAGGTGCTTCACTGGCCTGCGGATACTTGTATTTTTTAATGTAAACATTTGGATGGCACTGTGGATCGACTTATATATACATGAGTATACATTTTTGAGATCTATGTGATGTTTACATGTGTTTTGTTAATGTGTTGATGATGTCTAATATGTATATGTTGTGATAGGTTTTTGATATGTTTATGTATGTGTATCGGTATCTTAATGTGATATGTGCCAATCTAACACCATGTTAGCTATGTGATCTATAATTTGATTCAGTTGTCTTGGAATATGTGTAAATGTAATGAAATCAAAATGTTGAGATAAAAGTCTAACCTGCAGGTATTTGCGAAAGAGGCAAGGATCGCAGACGTGGTACACATTGTTGAGTTGGAGAACGACTAGTTGAGAGTTGAGAAAGACGTTAAGGTGACGAATACTATGACATTGGGCATCGTTGAGGAGGCCAATGACAACAGTGTATTCGACTTGGTTGTTGGTGGCTGAAACCAAACATATGTCACTCGAATGGAGCACTTCATGTGAGGGGATATAGAGGGCCCAAGC
Source organism: Picea mariana (assembly GCA_032191745.1). Taxonomy (NCBI): domain Eukaryota; kingdom Viridiplantae; phylum Streptophyta; class Pinopsida; order Pinales; family Pinaceae; genus Picea; species Picea mariana. Next base: position 33,838 of record JASDQU010507551.1, on the reverse strand, counting down.
TGTCGAAGTGAGATTTTGTGTCCAACGACTAGCATCATCGACGTAACTGATGTGGTAGGCTGGTGGAGGAAGCATTTGTCAATAGCACAAATGATAGTTTAGATGTGAGGGATGGAAAAAAGATTAAAAACACTATAAAAGAAATAACCTAAAGTAGAATTTCTACGCTTGGGCATAAAATTTCTTTAAGTATAACCCGTTGACGGGCTCTTTGAGAGAGAGGCCTTTGGGAGAGGCCAGGATGTATGTGTCTTTGGTGAGGAAATGTTGGATAATGTATGGGCCATGCCATAGTGACTCGAATTTTCCATGACCAAAGGTATCATGAGCGATATCATAAGCAAGGACAAGGTCGCCTTTGTGAAATGAGCGAAGGTTGACATGGCGATCAAAGGTGGCCTTTGACCGTTTTTTAGCTGCCTCATTGTTCTGTAATGAAGATCGACTATCTTCATACAGGGACTCTAAGTTTAGCAAGCACTGCTCCATTGGAGCAGTGTCGGGTAATAGCTCAATTGCGATGCGTAAGGTGGGAATTTTGCACTCGATGGGAAGAGTGGCCTCAACCCCATGGACTATATGAAATGGTGTGAAACCAGTGGTTGTTTTCATAGCCATACGGTAAACCCATAGCGTGGAAAATAACATATGATGCCAATTGGTCTTATGTTTATTAACCATGTGCTGTAACATGGTCTTGAGGACCTTGTTAACTGCTTCGACCTATCCATTAGACTGAGGGTAATATGGTGAGGCAAACTCATGGGAGAATCCTAACCAAGATGAGAGTTCGATGAAAATCTCATTCTCGAAGTGTTTCCCGTGATCAAAAACTAGTTGGAGTGGTAATCCAAAGCGGGATATGACGTGGTTAAAGAAAAAATGTGATACGGTGTCAGTGGTATTGTTGAAGGTGGGCATAGATTCCGCCCATTTTGTGAAGTAATCGACTGCGACAACAATGTATTTGTGTTCATTGCTGGAGGGGGGATTACAAGTCATGAAGTTGATGCCCCATTTACAAAAAGGGCCAGCATTGATGACTGGATGAAGAAGAGCAGGTGGTGCTCGTGCTTTGTTGGTGTAAAGATGACACTTCTCGCATCGTTTCACGGAATGAATGCAATTGTGAAACAATGTAGGCCAAAAGTAACCTGCTCGAATGATTTTCTAAGCAATGGACATTCCTGACAGATGGCCCCCACATGCGCCGCTATGGCAGTCGTTTAAGACTCTATCGGCCTTGTCAATGGTCAGGCTTCGACGAAGAATGGTGTCGACCCCTCGCCGATATAAGATGTCTCCGATGAGGAGGTAGCGGGGGGCCTGGTGGCGAATACAAAAATGATCATCTTGTGAAAGTTGGTTACCGAACTTTTGAGTTCGGAGGTAGACGAGGAGGTCACCGTACCAAGGATCATCCGAAGTGATGTAAAAGTGATGTTCATCGGGGAAGTTGATATTGACGGGGGCACTGGTAGTGTCAGAGGGGAAGGTTGTGACAAGTTCAGCGAGGACGAGAGATTTCTTGCTCTTAGGTGTTGAGAATTCAAGATCGTACTCCTAGAGGATAACAATCCATTGGGAAAATTTGTTGTTAATTTGCCAATGAATGAGCAAGTATTGCATAGGGTTGGAATCTGCTACGACCTTACTCATGCGAAGCAGAATGTAATGACACAGTTTTTGGACTGCAAGGGCTAGTTTCTCTTCGTGTTTATACTTCAAGGGTGGCCCTGAGAGGTTTTTACTAATGTAATAAATGACATGCTCATGATCGTCATCATTGATTTGAACGAGAACTCCTACTACTGAGACAGCTGATGCTGATATGTAGAGGATATAGTTGCGATTGTAGTTGGGTGCACTAATTAAAGGGGTGTTGGAGAGCGCCATTTTAAGATCGTCAAATGATTGCTGGGAATGTTCATCCCAGTAAAATGGGATGTCGTGGCATAGTAAGTGAAGGAAACCATGTGCATGAGTGGCGTAGTCTGGGACAAATTGCCGTAGAAAGTTAGCTTTTCCTTGTAGGCTCTGGAATTGACGTAAATTCTGGGGAGGTGGAATTTTTGTGATGGCTTGGACTTTGAGGGGGTCCACGGTATACCATTTTCAGAAATGATGAATCTGAGGAGGCACCCTGCAGTGACGCAGAACACGCACTTGAGGGGGTTCAAGCGGATGTTGTACTGACGACACCATTGGAAGACGATCCGTAAATCATCAAGGTGTTGGGTGCATTTCTTGGATCGAGCTGTGAGGTCGTCCAAGTATGCGAGGATGATATGAGCCAGATCATGAAAAATGCAGGTCATAGCCCATTGGAAAGTTGTGCCAGCATTCTTTAAGCCAAAAGGCATGACACAATATGCAAAAGTATCCCAAGGGGTAGTGAATGCGGTTTTGTACTGATTGGCTGGGTGAATTTGGATTTGATTATAACTAGAGAAATTGTCCATGAAGGATAGAGCCTCGTGGCCTATGCAATTGTCGATAATTTGATCAATGAAAGGCGTTGGAAAGTTGTCTTTGGGACATGCGTGATTGAGATCATGAAAGTCTGTGCAAACGCAGATAGTGCCCTATTTTTTATTAACGGGTATAGGGTTGGAAACCCATGAGGTATAGGCGATGGGGTAGATGAACCCAATCACGCGTAATTTGTCAATCTCGGCTTTGATGGTCGCTGCTTTGGATGGGTATAGCAGTTGCTATTTTTGACGAACTGGTGTAATGTCGGGCTAGGTGTCGATGCGATGTTCGACAATAGAGGGATCAAGGCCTGACATTTCTGTGTATGACCAGGCAAAAATATCCTGGTATTCCTGGAAGAGGGATTTATAGGTGGTGATTTCTTGAGGAGTGCAAGCGGCTCCAATGGTGATTTCCTCGACGACTCCATTTTTATGGAAATGTCGATTTTGATGGTCAGGGAAATGTTGGCCATGTTGCCTTCTTCAAAAGAATCAGGGGCAGGAATGAGGTTGTTGAACCAATCAATATGCCCTGATGGGATAAAATCCTTGGTTTCGACCGTGTATATGGGGTGTTGGGTAGGAGGCATGGAGGCTTCCTGTGGAAAGAAGAGTGCTCGATGGTGTGTCGCATCCCATGGGTAGTCGGGGGTGTTTAACTCTTCAAGTATTTCCTTGTCACAGTGGAATTGGCGGGAATACAAGGGGTCGTGAAGAGTGATATCGGTGACTGTTGTTGTGTAGCTTCCCCCTAGTGATGAAGAAGCAGGGGGAACGATGTAATGAGATTGCGATGGTTTGCTCGACATAAACCAAATATCGAAGTATTGAGGAGTACCTGTGGTAGTTGGATGTAAATTTTCCTTAGGGAAATGAATGGGAGAATTGGGGGGATTTGGGGGTGAATCCTCAGATAGGTCATCCAAGAACCACGGAGGTGTTGGGAGGGCCTCGGGTTCGAGAGAAATGAGATGAAGAATCTCTAGTGATGAGGTGGGGTCAACCATCAATTCTGTAGGGGTTTGATTCAGGGTCAATTGGTGTTGCCTGTATTCAATGATCATAGGACATTGGTATGTAAAATGATCTAAGGATTCACATAGAGAGCAAGGGCATATCATATGTTCATTGATTGAAGTTGTGACATAATGAATGTTAGTGATTTTTGGTAGGGATGATGTAGCTAGATTGGGTTCGTCGTGGAATCTTTGGCGTACTGCGGCTAATGTCTACCGGAAGCATGGCAGTGCTCGATAATGGTGTGTATAATGGACATATTCTGAACATATAGCGCAAGTGAATTTGGTTCGCAGCCCTTTACTACTTGAGTGAGGGGTGGGGGTGGAAATACTTTCTACAGTGGTGAGCGTTGATGGAGTTTGATTGACTGGAATCAAGTTCCGTAACTCCGGTAGAGATGGGCAGTTGTTGGTTTGGTGTCCATCTTTCTCACATAGCGTGCAAGGGGGTTGGACACGCGTGGGAAATGGAGATGTGGGCTCCTTCTTCTTTCTCCTGCCCCCAATTGTGGTAGGGAGAGTAGTGAGTGGGTGTGTAGAGGGTATGGTGGGAGTGAGTATGGGAATATTCATTGGAATTCCTTCCATTTGGGGGGGAAGGGATGGTTGAGGGACCATCTTGGGTGGATGTAAATACCAAAATGGAATAACTAACACCATATTAGGGAGAGTAAGTGTTGTGGCTACTTGAAAAGATTGTATGCCAGGTGGAGGTAAAAAGAAGGGGATTTGAGTAATGGCTTGGGGAACTATCTCCCAAACTAGGATATGGCCTTGGGGAGAGGTGAAATCGTGGACTGGTGGGGTCAACAAATTCACAGGAGGCTCGTGAGGGGGGAGCTCTATGACTAGTGGGACGTCAAATATGATAGAAGCCTCCCTAGGAGGAAGGGTATCCTCTATGTCAGTTCCGTTGGATGATACGACACATACTTGATTGGAAGGATGAAGGAGTGGTGGTGCACCATGGTAAGTTCCTAATAATGATGGGTCTTTGAAAATCCCGGAACCCATTTCAATGAGTGGGTATGCATCATGACTTGTGTGGATGAGAGGAAGAATGTTATCGATGTTGGAAAAAGGGTTAGGCTCGTAATGTGAGACTTGGTCAATGGTAACGATCTTCCCATTATGGGGGAACATCATTGTTTGAAAGACGGAAGAGGCAACTGCCTTCACAGCGTACATGTAGCTACAACTAAACATGATATTATAATCGAGTGGGGCATCGATAACTTCAATGTCGATGAGAATAGTCTTGCCCCTGAGTTCTACGGGGACATTTTGGAAGAGCCCATCAGGAGACGATGGTCGTCCATCATAAGCTCGTAAGGTAATGGCAGATGGTATAAGTTTGGGGGAACCAAGTTTCTAACATACAGACTTGGACATAATGCATGTGGATGCACCTTCATTGATGATGCACCGATGAACTGTAATGTTCTAAATTTTCACTGGGATTTGAAAAGTGATCAAAGCGGGAAGGTGAGGTTCTCCATTGTCGAGATCAAATGTAATGAGTTGGGTATCTGTGGGGTTGATTGCCCCCAAGGCGGAAAGTAATGATTTTCGCTGAGTGGGACAAGTCTGAAGGACTTCTAAGACTGACATGGCAGCCGGGGATTGTGCTAAGTCATCAACCAAACTATAATTATGAGCTGCCCTAGCCTATGGGTTGTGGACATTCCTGCGCAATGGGATGTGAGGGATGCGAAGAGGTGGTTTTGTGTTAGGGCGAGGGATCACCAACGGGGGTCCTGTTGGTGTGAGGATTGTTTCTGGAGGAATGGGAGGGGACTCAGCTGGTGCATGGTACTGACGATTACATGTTTGCAGAAGGATTTCTTTCTCACTGGTGAGGAGGATCGTACGATCTGCGGGATTGTTTGGATTGAGGTATTGTCCCAACTAAGGTGGGGTAGGTTATGTGTCCTGTTGGGTGTTTATCACACATTGGTGTGGAATAGGATTCTGCAGCATGGCTGGGGGTGGTTGTTGCACGTATTGTTGTGGGGCCTACTGAGGGGCAGGCAGTGCTAGGGGATGTGGTAGACTGCCTGAGTCTTTCAGCCATTTAAAATCAGCGATTTGGGGGAAATGATGATTATAATGATCGAAATCACTGCAAAGGGCACAAGGGAAGTTGGTTTTAATAGTATTTTTATTTCTTCCTTGACGCCTGTTGTTATTGCCCCCCTGGGGGTTTTGATTCCCTTGGTTCTGGTTGCCCCCAGTCGGTTGGTTTTGTTGGGGTTGATTTTTGCCTTGGCCTAGGTTGTTATTGTTCCTATTTCTTCCTTTATTTTTGGCATTATTTGATGGATTGGTCAGATTTTTCGTATTCAGCTGTTCGAAATTTTGATATTGCTGAATGGGAGAGGGTTGAACAAAATTCACCCCAGCGTGAGGGTGTGGGGGTGCTATGGGCTATGGAGGGCCAGGGAATGGAAAGTACAGATTTTGTGGGGGTTGTGGTTTGTAAGGTACATAGGAAGGCATGTTGCTTTTGCTAGTACTCATAGTATAGGCTAAGGTAGAGGGGGTACCAGAACTTGTTTGGATGGGTGGATGTATTGGGGGTGTCGGCAGTGGCCCACTGATTGGCGGAGGAATGGTAACAGGGTATGGCTATTGATAAGGGGGTGGGGGGTAATAAGAGGTTCCCCCATATGCCGACGGATATTGAGGTGTGCCATACATTGGTGGTGGTTGGGGTTGAGGACTGTGGTGTGTGGTATTACCAATCAATCTATCTGCTGAGTGAGACATCCCGGGTTTGTCTTGACCAAATGGCACAAGTTTGGGGAGGTCAAGAAGTACTGTGTATAAGTACCCTGACTGTGAATAGTTGAGGTCATATTGTTGAGACTTACTGATGGCTTCCCCTTCGGATTGAGGGAAGGTGGAAGCTACATCTTTACCGAGGAGAGAGACAAGTGATCTGAGAAACCAGTCAAGACACCGTTGTTTGGTGGTTTCAGCTTTTCAAAAACTACGTCATCTATGCCACTCATGAATGTGATCAGCGATATGGGTGGCTAAGGTTTGTTTGAAATTAGAGAGTAGTTCAATACCATTGTCATGGAGGATTGGTAATTGGAAGAAGGTCAAAAATGCTTTGGCCAAGGACTCGAAAGTCACATGGGACCCTAATTTTTCATCTACATACCATTTGGCAGATGGGCCAATGAGTGTGCGTTGAAATAATCATAGTCTGATGGAATCATCCATAATGTTGTTGGAAGAGCTCCATAGGTGGAAAGTCATGACATGGTTAGCAGGGTCATCTCCTGCCTTTCCTTCAAACTTGGGGATGTCTGAAGGTAGTTTGGTGGGCATTGCAGGCCATGTGGGGTCATGCAATATAGGATCATTGGTGAGTTTTCTTAGATATGCTATGTTAAGAGAGGCCAAATATGGCATCTGCAGTGGGGGGGGAGGATTAGCTCCAGCCGTGGTGTTAGTGTGTTGTGAACCTGACCCATGAGTGGGACTAGGTGGGTTGGTACTTCCCCCTTGAGAGGAAGTGGGTCCTCTGCTTCCGTGTAAAGGAGAGTGAGTGGATGAAGGGAATTGGGAAGTGGACCCAAGTAATGTGGAACCAAGCAAAGTTGATCCTAGAATAGTGGCACTCACAGGAGTGTGTGAAGGTGGTGTCGATGAGTGGGCAAGACTAGGAACTCCCCCTAAAATAGGAGGGAGATTTAGTAAGAATCTGGAACGACGAGGGTTCTGTGGGTCCCCTATGATGTCCGAATAGATGAGTGGATGTGTGCGAAATGTGATGAGAGAAAGTAAACAAGAAACTTTGTTGCATATTTTGAACTTTACACAATATATATATCTAAATCAAAATGTAATCAGAAGTGCATCATACATAAAGTGTTTTGAAAAAGAAGCATATATGTGGATAAGTGGGTTTTGTCCGCGTGGGGAATCAAAGAAAACAAATGCTCGTGTCCTAAAAGACATAACATCCTTCCTCTCAAATAGCACTGGACCTTCCAATAGTACTCAACAATGGGGTCTGAAGTCACTGGAAGAGAAGCTAGTGAAGGATGAAATAATCAGTTATAATGAGGGGTAAAGGGGGCATATCTCAAAAGAGCTGGTGATACTTCCCAATAGCCACACAAAATAAGATCAAGGTGCAATTGTAGCCCACAATTGCCACCTGGGTAGATGTCCTAAAATTTGGTCACTAGGTACCTTGGTCAAAGTGTGCCATTTATAATTTCGGCCTAAGAAATGGGTCACGGGCTGGATCCCGTCCAAGAGGTGGGTGCCTCAAGGGGGGACGCACAGAACAACCGGACCTCAACCTTCAACCCTTCATGGGTATCTCCCTACCTTATGGTGTTGGGAACACTTGACTTGGAGGATTTTTAGTTCCCTATTTGACAACTTCTATGGTTTTGACAATGCGAGAACCAGATAACGGGGAGTTTTTTGGATGCCTATCCCCGAAATCCTACCTAGACTAAAAAATTTCTTTTGGCACCTCCTGTGGAGGAAAAATTAGTGATTTTTTAGAAAAAATTTAGATGTAGTGGTTTGAGAGGTTGGGGGTGTGAACCAACCTCGTTGAAATTAAATGGGAGTGGATAGTTTCGGAATCCCTTTGGAGGAAACTTACTCTAACCTCCATGTTTCAAGAAGAAACTATGTGAGTGATAAGTGACTTTTGTGTGTGAATGAGTGAAAGTGTGCCAATGTTTTAATGAATTAGGTGTCACCTTGCTACATGTGGAATTCGCTTGGTCCTTACAAGTGTTGATTACCTAATTAACTAAGTGCCTTTGGTACAACCTTGCGTAATTCAAAAAGTCCCTAGGAAGCTAGCATGTGGACATGTGGGTCTGTTACTATTCCTTTAAACTTCCCTAATGATTTAATCTAAGAAAGTAAATTTCAACACTATCTTATCTTTGTGGCATGTGGGCATGTATAGGCCCGTTACAATATTAAAATGTGTTTGAAAAAATAAACTAAGAGGAGTCCCAAGAAGGGTTGTTGTCCTCTTCTAAAGGTTTAGTCTTTTTAAGGGAGATGAAATTGTCCCACAATATTTTTCTGATTCTCAAGGTCGCTTGGAGGCATGAGAGAAGAGCATACTAAGCAATTGTTATCCAAATTCTAGTCCCAATGCAAGTTAGATGTGATTGCAAATGATTTCCAACTTATATTTTTAGTCAAAGCAAGCCATCGATGTGGAAAAAATGAAAGCAAAAGAGGAAATAATGATTTTAAACCTCCTAAGTTCCTATGTGTTTTGACTAATCCCTTTATATGAAGAGGGGACTAAGTGTGGTGCAGCTTAAAACATGCATGAAATCATTTTTAAGAAGACTAAAGGCCTTCCCCAAATCTCAAAAACCTTACAATGTGTAATTTTAGCACAGGTGCGCGGGTCTCAGTGGAGACAGAGGCACATTGAGCACATGTGCATAGACCGAAACAAGCTAATGGGTGCAGGTGCACAGAATAGAACTGTCACTTAGGTGCATGTGCACACGATGCGCGTCCGTGGGCCAAAAAACCCGCGCACAGGTGACACACGGCCATGAATGAAAATTCTGGATGGAATTCTCTCAATTCAACTTGGAATTGGATGTTTAGCAAGTCAACTTAGGCCAGTTAATGCACCTACAAGTTAAATAAACCAATAGAAGAGGTAGAAAAACCCAAATGGGGTAGGAAATTGATACCTTTCCCCGGTGGAGTCGCCAATCTATTGCACCTCTTTTGTCACCTTAGTGAGAAAAATAGAGGTGCTTGCAAGCTTAGTTGGGTTTGCTAAGCAGGACAGCTGTAAGGAAAAGGGTTAGAGAAAGAAATATAAAAGAACAACTAAGAATTAAACTAAGAAATAAAACAACAACTAAATTAATGAGCATAGGGACATAAGGACAAAAGAAACAATGAGACCCATGTCACCAATGATAAGGATGATATTAGTGAAAGAAAACACCGAGAAGAAAGAGGACTATGAGTCCCTTCTTCCTCCAAGGGAGGGCTCTTGGACCCCCACAAATAAGCTCTTCTTACAACTTTGAAAATGAAAATGGTGAAAGAATTCTTTGCTAATCCACTCAAGGGGTGAGATGGATATCCCAATGCAATGATGCTAGTATAATCTTGATGGGAATAGAGGATTCCTCAAGAGAATAGTGGCAGCATAACTTTGCTATTGAATTCCTTGAAAAATGAAGTGCATCCATGGCCTTTTTATAGCATTTCTTTGAGGTATTGTCCAACTAGCTTGTAGTCTGTAAAGAGGCTAATTAGGGAATTTCTAGGTCTTTGACCAGCCACCCAATCAAATTCAGTCCAGATTTGAGTGTCAAATCAACTTGGAAGCTGAACCAGAAGTGGGTGGGAGGCCGACCAATCTCATAAATGCGTCATTTCTCAGGTGCGTGGCTTTTTGCGACAACAGTCGCGCAACGTGCACATGTGAGTGATTCTTGCGTTTTTGTTTTGTGCATGTGAACACGCACGTTGTGTATTCATAGCGCCCTTTAATTTTGTCACTAGTTGTATAGTTTTGACCCTCTGGAAATGCTTTTGTGGTAATTTTGGTCCATGGGTGACCTCATAACTGTTTTACGATGTTGAATTCTTGTAACCATTTGCAAATGAAATTTCAGTGATAACAAACACGGTAGACTCTATTTAACTGAGACACAACTAGCTGAGCATCTAAATAGACCCGAAGATGAGAGATACCAAATGACAGGGCGTCACGAAGCAACTCAATAACTGCACTATACTCAGCGACATTGTCTGTGGTGTCACATAAGCATATACCTTCGAAAGATAATAACTAGCCTCGAGGTGTAAAATTTACCCAAGCTACGGAGGCAAGCCTCTGAGTGTGCTGGCTAGCATTGTCTGCATACCCAATGAACACCTCGGATTCACTTGACATCTGCCACAGTGACAAAAGATAACATAAAAAATGACATGTCCATAATACTAAAAGAAACTAGAAAGTAATAGTACAAAAACTATACATATGTTATAAAAAGTTACCCATGGTGACCTACCTATGAGTAATCTTTCTTGAGGTAGAGCCCATTTCTAGGCTCTGCCAAAGCATTTCCCTCAAAGTCAACAGACAATAAGCGCCCTTTTTTAGAACCTCTTTTATGATGAAAGGTCCAAACCACATGCGTTTGAATTTTCCTGCCCCCAGGGGGTCCTTATCTTGGTCATAGACCAGGACAAGGTCGCCTTCAGAGAAAATTCGAGGACGAACAGACTGATCATACTGACACTTGAATTTATGTTTGTGAGCCTCATTGACCAGGGCCGCATCATGACGCTGCTCATTGAGCCACTCAAGGTATAATAACCGTTCTTCAAGTGGAGAAGTGTCTGGCAATAATTGTACTGCCAACTTTAGGGACGGGATCTGACATTCGATAGGCAAGACTGCTTCCAGTCTGTAAACGAGTTGAAAAGGTGAGAAACTGGTTACAATCTTAACAGACATTCGGTAAGCCCATAATGTCGAGTATAACATCAAATGCTAATTTGACTTAGCTGAGTTGATCGTTCGTTGTAGGATGGTCTTAAGAGATTTATTTACAACTTCCACCCGAACATTTGCTTGGGGGTAGTAGGGTGACGAATATTCTTTCCACAACCCAAGATTTGATATTAAATCAGTCATCATCTAGTTCTGAAAGTGACTTCCATGGTCAGTGACAATCTCTCTTGGGACGTCGAACCCTGCTATTATCTAGTTGAATAAAAAGAGAGCCGCAGTCTCTCCATCATCTTTAAACGTTGGCATATCTTTGACCCACTTCGTGAAGTAGTCTACGGCTACAATGATATAACGATGCCCCCTTGCTGAAGGAGGGTTGCATGTAGTGTAATCAATCCCCCACTTGGTGAAGGGACCAACTGTGATGACAAGAAACATGGGAGCGGGATGTGCCCTCATCTTCCGAGAGAAGATCTAACACGGGTGGCACTTCTTGACCACCTCGATACAATCTTTTATTAGTGTTGGCCAGAATTAACCAGCTCGTAAAATATTTTGGGTTGTTTCCAACCCAGACAAATGACCGCCACATGCTCCGGTATGGCAATCATTAAGCTTGATAACTGCTTCTTCATGAGTGAGACATTGGCATAGGATGCAGTCTACACCTCTTCGATACAACGTATCATTGAGTATGAGATAATTCTTGGCCTGATGGCATATACAGCGATGCTCATCATGAGAAGCAGAGGTGGGGCACTTCAAATTCTAGAGATAGATAAGTATATCTCCATACCAGGGATCTAAATATGTGATCAAAAACATATCTCCTCTGATCGGAGACTCTTCGGGCACAACATCACCTGACTCAACCAGAAGAACTGAAATAAGTTTTGTGAAGACCAGTGACTTTTTGGATTTCGCTGAAACGAAATCTAAGTCAAACTCCTGAAGGACGATTATCCATCTACTAATCTTTCCGCCTATTACCCGTCGTGTCAACATGTACTGGAATGGATTCACAACAACAATGACTGTGGTCTTGCAAAATAGAACATAATGATGGAACTGTTGAACAACATGGACTACTACCAATGCAAGTTTTTCGATATGAGAATAATTGAGTTTCAGTCAAACTAGGCCTCGGCTCAGGTAATAGATCACATATTCAGAGAACAAATCATCTTCCTGAACTAAGACCATGCTGATGGTTGACTCTGCTGCAGCCAGGTATAATAAGAAATCTTTGTTATAGTTAGGTGGCCAAAGTAGAGGGGCAGTTGTAAAGGCATGTTTCAACGCTTCAAAAGAGCATTTAGCGGCATCGTCCCAATAAAAAGGAATGCCTTTCTTTAGTAATTTCATAAATCCCTTTGTGATCTTAGCATAGTTAGCAATGAAACATCTTAAAAAATTTGCCTTGCCCTATAGAATCTGAAGTTGAAGGATTGTGCGTGGGGGAGGAAACTAAATTATTGCCTCAAACTTAAGAGGATTGACCATGATCCCTGTTGTTGACACTATGAAACCTAACAAACATCCTAATGTTACGCAAAATATGCACTTGTTTGGATTCAAGCGAATCCAGAAGTAGCGACATCACTCAAAGATAAGTCGGAGGTGTGTGGGATGATCCATTCTCTTGCGAGATCAAGATGCTAAATCATCTAAATAGGCCTCGACTATATGCTTGAGATCATGGAAAGCAAAAGACATGGCCCACTGAAAGGTCGTGCCTGCATTTTTGAGACCAAAGGGCATCTTACGATACATGAATGTACCCCATGGACAAATGAATGTCATTTTGTGCTGGTCTTCGAGTTTGATTTGTATTTGATTATAGCCCAAAAAACTGTCCATGAAAGAGAAGGCCTCACAACCTGCAAATTCATCAATTATCTAGTCGATGAATGGTGTGGGAAAATTATCTTTTGGACAGGCCTTTTTCAAATCAAGGAAGTCCATACATACACAAATCATGCCCTGTTTCTTATTGACCGACACAGGATTTGACACCCATTGGGTCAAATGGATAGGATAGATAAAACTAGATTTTAGCAGTTTTTCAACTTCAACCTTAATGGCTGCTGCTTTCCTGGGATTAATTGGACGAAGCTTCTGCCCAGCAAGCTTGGCATCTGGATAAGTTGTGATTTCATGTTCGACTATTTTTGGATCGATGCCTAGCATTTCCTCATAATACCAGGCAAAAATGTCGCGGAATTCTTTAAATAGATTTGTGTAGATTTGAATCTCTCCGGGGGAGCAGTCAGCTCCAATGAAAACATTCTCCACGATGCCAGGGGTTCTGGAGATATTGATCGGTATGGTTTCAGTGATGGTTTCCATATTAACCTCAGCATAGACCTCGTGTGTAGCTAAGGGATTAATAGGACAAGACCTATCTCCAGTCATAGTCAAGGTGAATTCTCCAGCTTCAATTCTGTTTAACTATGGGAGGAAGTATGATCTGTGATGGAGATCCTCCCAGGGTTTGTCCAGAATAGTCATTGCTTCAATTACTGCTTTGTCAGAGGGAAAGACTAAGTCTAACGAATCGGTGTCAATGAGAGAACCTTGAGCCTAAATAGGCTCTATAGGTGAATCTAACTCTTGTGCAGGAGTTGGATCTGTGTTGGCCGAAGCTTGCTGGACTAAAGAGTATGATAATTTAGCTGCAGACAAGGGCATGGACATGCCCAGGTGCCCTATCCCATCCATTGTGGCCGATGGGGAAGGAAGTATCCACGGATCGTTGAAGTAAGTCATGTGAAATGACAAAACTTGGAAAATCTCAACCTTATGGTGGTCGGATATGAACTTGACATCACCTTGAGGGGACAAGTAATCGAAGGTACCCATCAAATATAGGCACAAACCAACCCCTATGTTGACTACACCTGGTTGGGGAATATCAATCATCGAGACCGCAGATACCTCCAATGAAGGGTCAGGTCTGGAGAAAGACAATTGATCAATGGTCACAATCCATTCCTCGTGTGGAAACAACAAGACCCGGAAAACTATAGCAACCACTGCTTGCATGACATAAGTCCAACTCCTTCCTAACAAGAGATTGTAGTCGAGGGATGCGTCGACTACTTCTACCTCGATGCACACAGTCTTCCCTCCTAACTGCACGGGGAAAGAGGGAATGATACCATGTGGTCAGAACGAAGGACCGTCGAAAGCAGTGAGAAGAGTAGGTGATGGAGACAAAATGGGCTGGCCAATGGCCTTCTAACATGCTAATGACATAATTCATGTCGAGGCGCCCTCATCAACCACCATGCAGAAAATATTCTGAGTAAAATTTTTCGTGGGGTGAGCCACTACTATCTGAAATGCTACATGGTAAGGCAAATGGGGTTTTCAGTTGGTTGTATCCAACATGATTGTACCCAGATTACAAGTCTTGGTAGATCCTAAAGCGGTTAACAAAGCTTTCCTCTGGGAAGGGCAGCTTTGGAGGACCTCTAAAGCGGACATTGCACAAGGGGTTTGAGACAAATCCTCCACCACAGAATAGTTCTAGGCAGCCCTTGCATTTGGGTTGTGAGAATATTTTTTGAACGTGCCTTTTGGGATGCGTGTCATTGTTTTGCCCAAAGTCTTCTCGATCTGGAGAGGAAGAGATGGGAGTTCGGCTTCTCTACCCTTCTTAGAAGTTCTTGGTTTACTATAGTCATGCACTCTAGTCGATATAAAAGCATCACCCTTCATCATATACACATTCGTAGATGCGGGATTGTTTGAAGACGGAGAGGGTCCTCGACTATCCCCTATCGCGCTTGTAGAGGCTTGGGTTAGGTTTTTCCCATGCTAAAATGTATTGGTTAACATGGCAGGCTGTTGTTATGTCACAAACTTTTGGGCCTCTGCAAGCTGAGGACATTGATGGGTTGGGTGGTCTTTTGCACACAGGTTGCATGTATACCTCGCCTTTCGTTTCTCAGTGTTGCCCCCGCCAACATTATTAGTGGGTTTCTTATCCCCCTTACCCTTCTTTCATTTTTTTTTCTTTCCTTCAGGCTACTGGGTGGCCTCTGGATTTGTTGATTGCACTGTGTGTACATACAAATTTTTAGTAGGGGGAGCAGCCAAAACAGTAATTTGGCTGGTTGTTGCGTGTTGTATAGATAATTTTTGCAATTGCTTCATCAGTTGCTCAGCGCGCTTTGTTTTTGTTGAACCAACAATACCATCAGCATGTGGTCCATCTCTCTGTCTGGTTTTATCAAGTATTGAGCGTGGCTCATCTGGCAAGATCTTTTATAATAAACCGGACTGAGAATAGATTAGCTCAAGATGTTGAGCTCTCATGATGGCGTATTCTTCGAAAAACGCTCACGACGTCATGATGTATTTGGATAACTGTGGGACCAAATACTTAAGGAACCACTTGAGAAGGAATGCTGGTGGGATTGGCACCTTAATTAAACTCTTCCAGCATCTCCATTCTCAGATGTGATCAGAGATATGGTCTGCTTCTGTCTGTGCGAAATTGTCCAGCAATTATGTGCCAGTGTCGTATCTCATAGGTAATTGGAAATGGTTTAGGAAATCCATTGCCAATTTGCTGAAGGAAGAGTATCTTTAGTGGTAGCGCTCAATGTATCATTTCACGACACTCCCAATGAGAGTACTGTTAGCACTTGGTAAATTTCCTAGAGGTTGAAAAAGAAGAAATCTACAAAGGTAACCTTAACCAACCACTTTTAAAGCTAGGATCTAGCCCTTCCAGCTTCAGAGAGGGATCTCTCTATATAATTTAGCTTTGTTTTAAATTAAGATATTAGGCTAGCTATAGAAAATGTTGGTTTTTTTGTAAGGGGTTTTGAAGTTGGTTGAGACAAATTACACATCCATTGGGCTATGGGGTCTGTATTTAATAAATCTGAGATACAACTAGAAACGCTGAAGAAATCTTTCACAAGGCGAGATAACACACTCACTGGATTTTTAA
>JASDQU010507551.1:0-15746 GCA_032191745.1 Picea mariana | reverse complement strand
ATGTGGCACCTTGCAGGTGCGAGGTTGAGTTGCTGAGGGCACCGGCTCACCAGGAGCAAGGTATACCGCCACGGGGAGGGCCGTGGGTAGGAGAGAGACATCAACATGAGGACGTCGAGGTGAGACCAGCTGATCCTGAGAGAGCATCGAGGAGATGTCTGTTTGATGACCTAGGTGTCGGGCCATCATATGCTCCTCCGATGGATGCTGGAGCAGATTTTGAGGATATTCGTCGCTTCCTGGAGGCGGTGCTACAGGGAATGTCTGAGGGC
Organism: Picea mariana; assembly: GCA_032191745.1. NCBI lineage: Eukaryota > Viridiplantae > Streptophyta > Pinopsida > Pinales > Pinaceae > Picea > Picea mariana. Next base: position 15,474 of record JASDQU010507551.1, on the reverse strand, counting down.
ATGTGGTCACATATCCAGGATGAGGGCATCCTGGATCACTGTGTGGGGGTTTCACCACCGTGGTGGACCGTGGTACGACGAGCAACAATAGCAGGTGCTGCTATGACCAAACGGTTACCTCATGGTCCGGAGGGACCAGTATTGGGTGGGGTACCACCGCCTAAGGGAGGGGCAGGAGGTGGTGCTCTAGAGGCACCTTCAGTGGTGCTCTATGTTTTTTTGTATTTTTTTTATATAGGTTGTTGAGCCCATTTTGTACCGAGGTGCTTCACTAGCCTGCAGATACTTGTATTTTTGAATGTAAACATTTGGATGGCACTGTGGACCGACTTATATATACATGAGTATACATTTTTGAGATCTATGTAATGTTTACATGTGTTTTGTTAATGTGTTGATGATGTCTAATCTATATATGATGTGACAGGTTTTTGATATGTTTATGTATGTGTATCGATATCTTGATGTGATATGTGCCAATCTAACACCATGTTAGCTATCTGATTTGTAATTTGATTCAATTGTCTTGGAATATGTGTAAATGTAATGAAATCAAAATGTTGAGATAAAATTCTAACCTACAGGTATTTTCGAAAGAGGCACGAATCACGGACGTGGTACGCATTGTTGAGTTGGAGAACGACTAGTTGAGAGTTGAGAAAGACGCTAAGGTGACGAATACTATGACATTGGGCATCGACAAGGAGGCCAATGATGACAGCGTATTCGGCTTGGTTGTTGGTGGTTGAACCCAAACATATGCTGCTCGAATGGAGCACTTCATGTGAGGGAATATAGAGGGCCCAAGCTGCCGAAGTGAAATTTTGTGTCCAACGGCTGGTGTCGTTGGCGTAACCGATGTGGTAGGCTGGTGGAGGAAGCATCTGTCAATAGCACAAATGATAGTTTAGATGTGAGGGATGGAAAAAAGATTAAAAACACTATAAAAGAAATAACCTAAAGTAGAATTGCTACTCTTAGGCATAAAATTTCTTTAAGTATAACCCATTGACGGGTTCTTTGAGAGAGAGGCCTTCGGGAGAGGCCAGGATGTATGTGTCTTTGGTGAGGCAATGTTGGATAATGTATGAGTCATGCCATAGTGACTTGAATTTTCCATGACCGAAGGTATCGTGAGCGATATCGTAAGCAAGGACAAGGTCACCTTCATGAAATGAGCGAAGGTTGACATGGCAATCAAAGGTGGCCTTTGACCATTTTTTAGCCGCCTCATTGTTCTGTAATGAAGATCGATTATCTTCATCCAGAGACTTTAAGTTCAGCAAGCTCTACTCCATTGGAGCAGTGTCGGGTAATAACTCAATTGTGGTGCGTAAGGTGGGAATTTCACACTCGATGGGAAGAGTGGCCTCAACCCCATGGACTAGATGAAATGGTGTGAAACCAGTGGTTGTTTTCATAGCCATACGGTAATCCCATAGTGTGGAAAATAACATATGATGCCGATTGGTATTATGTTTATTAACCGTGCACTGTAACATGGTCTTGAGGACCTTGTTAACTGCTTCGACCTGTCCGTTAGACTGAGGGTAATATGGTGAGGCAAACTCATGGGAGAATCCTAACCGAGATGAGAGTTCGACGAAAATCTCATTCTCGAAGTGTTTCTCATGATCGAAAACTAGTTGGAGTGGTACTCCAAAGTGGGATATGACGTGGTTAAAGAAAATATGCGCTACGGTGTCAGTGGTATTGTTGAAGGTGGGCATAGCTTCCGCCCATTTTGTGAAGTAATCGACTACGACAACAATGTATTTGTGTCCATTGCTGGAGGGGGGATTACAAGTCACGAATTCAATACCCCATTTACAAAAAGGGATGGTAGTGATGACTGGATGAAGAAGAGCAAGTGGTGATCGTGCTTTGTTGGTGTAAAGTTGACACTCTTGCATTGTTTCACAGCATGAATGCAATCGCGAAACAATGTAGGCCAAAAGTAACCTACTCGAATGTTTTTCTAAGCAGTGGACATTCCCGACAGATGGCCCCCACATGCGCTGCTATGGCAGTCATTTAAGACTCTATCAGCCTCATCAATGGTCAAGCATCGACGAAGAGTGGTGTCGACCCCTTGCAGGTATAAGATGTCTCTGATGAGGAGGTAGCGGGGGGCCTAGTGGCGAATACAACGACGATCATCTCGTGAAAGGTGGTTATCGAACTTTTGAGTTTGGAGGTAGACGAGGAGGTCGTCGTACCAAGGATCATCCAAAGTGATGTAAAAGAGATGTTCGTCAGGGAAGTCGATATTGACGGGGGCACTGGTAATGTCAAAGGGGAAGGTCGTGACAAGTTCGGTGAGGATGAGAGATTTCTTTCTCTTAGGTGTTGAGAATTCAAGATCGTACTCCTGGAGGATAATGATCCATTGGGCAAATTTGTTGTTAATTTGCTGACGAATGAGCAAGTATTACATAGGGTTGGAATCTGCTATGACCTTAGTCGTGCGAAGCAGAATGTAATGACGCAGTTTCTGGACTGCGAGGACGACTGCAAGGGCTATTTTCTCTTTGTGTTTATACTTCAAGGGTGGCCCTGAGAGGTTTTTAATAATGTAATAAATGACATGCTCATGATTTTCATCACCAATTTGAACGAGAACTCCTACTACTGAGACAGTTGATGCTAATATGTAGAGGATATAGTTTCAATTGTAGTCAGATGCACTAATTAAAGGGGTGTTGGAGAGCGCCATTTTAATATCGTCAAATGATTGTTGGGCATGTTCATCCCAGAAAAATGGGATGTCGTGGCATAGTAAGTGAAGGAAACCGTGTGCACGAGTGGCGTAGTCTAGGACAAATCATCGTAGAAAGTTAGCTTTTCCTTGTAGGCTCTGGAGTTGACATAAATTCCGGGGAGGTGGAATTTCTGTGATGGCTTGGACTTTGAGGGGGTCCATGATAATACCATTTTGAGAAATGATGAATCTGAGGAGGCACCCTGCAGTGACGTAGAACACGCACTTGAGGGGGTTCAAGCGGATGTTGCACTGACGACACCATTGGAAGATGATCCGTAAATCATCAAAGTGTTGGGTGCATTTCTTGGATCGAGCTGTGAGGTCATCCAAGTATGCGAGGATGATATGAGCCAGATCATGAAAAATGTAGGTCATAGCCCATTGGAAAGTTGTGCCAACATTATTCAAGCCAAAAGGCATGACATGATATGAAAAAGTACCCCAAGGGGTAGTGAATGCAGTTTTGTACTGATCGACTGGGTGAATTTGGATTTGATTATAACCAGAGAAACTATCCATGAAGGATAGAGCCTCGTGGCCTGTGCAGTTGTCGATAATTTGATCAATGAAAGGCGTTGGAAGGTTGTCTTTGGGACATGCGTGATTGAGATCACGAAATTCTATGCAAATGCGGATAGTGCCCTATTTTTTATTAATGGGTATAGGGTTGGAAACCCATGAGGTATAGGTGATGGGGTAGATGAACCCAGTCACACGTAATTTGTCAATCTCGGCTTTGATGGCCACTTCTTTGGATGGGTATAGCGGTCTCTATTTTTGATGAACTGGTGTAATGTCAAGCCAGGTGTCGATGCGATGTTCGACAATAGAGGGATCAAGGCCCGAAATTTCTGTGTATGACTAGGAAAAAATATCCTGGTATTCTTGGAAGAGGGATTTTTGAGGAGTGCAAGCAACTCCAATGGTGATTTCCTCGACGACTCCATTTTTATGGAAATGTCGATTTTCATGGTTGGGGAAATGTTGGCCATGTTGGCTTCTTCAAAAGTATCAAGGGCAGGAATGAGGTTGTTGAACCAATCGATATGCCCTGATGGGATAAAATCCTTGGTTTCGACCACGTATATGGGGTGTTGGGTAGGAGGCATGGAGGCTTCCTGTGGAAATAAGAGCGCTCGGTGGTGTGTTGCATCCCATGGGTAGTCGGGGGTGTTTAACTCTTCGAGTATTTCCTTGTCATAGTGGAATTGGCGGGAATACAAGGGGTCGTGAAGAGTGATATTGGTGAGTAGATTCCCCCTAGTGATGAAGAAGCAGGGGGAATGACGCAATGAGATTGCAATGGTTTGCTCAACATAAACCAAATATCAAAGTATTGAGGAGTACCCATGGTAGTTGGATGTAAAATTTTCGTAGGGAAATGAATTGGAGAATTGGGGGGATTTTGGGGTGAATTCTCAGATAGGTCATCCAAGAACCATGGAGGCATTGGGAGGGCCTCGGGTTCGAGAGAAATGAGATGAAGAATCTCTAGTGATGAGGTAAGGTCAACCATCGATTCTGTAGGGGTTTGAATCAGGGTCAATTGGTGTTGCCTGTATTCAATGATCATAGGACATTGGTATGTAAAATGATCTAAGGATTCACATAGAGAGCAAGGGCTTCTCATATGTTCATTGATTGAAGTTGTGACATAATGAACATCAATGATTTTTGGTAGGGATGATGTAGCTGGATTGGGTTCGTCGTGGAAGCTTTGGCGTACTGCGGCTAATGTCTACTGGAAGCGTGGTAGTGCTAGGAAATGGTGTGTATAATGGCCATATTTTGAACATATAGCGCAAGTGAATTTGGTTCGCAACCCTTTACTACTTGAGTGAGGGGCGAGGGTGGCAATAATTGTTACAGTGGTGAGCGTTGATGGAGTTTGATTGAGTGGAATCAAGTTCCGTAACTCCGGTAGAAATGGGCAGTTGTTGGTTTGGTGTCCATATTTCTCACATAGCATGCAAGGGGGTTGGACGCATGGGGGAAGTGGAGTTGTGGGATCCTTCTTCTTTCTCCTACCCCCAGCTGTGGTAGGGAGAGTAGTGAGTGGGGGTGTAGAGGGTATGGTGGGAGTGAGTATGGGAATCATCATTGGGATTCCTTCTGTTTGGGGGGGAAGGGATGGTCGAGGGACCATATTGGGTGGATGTAAATACCAAAATGGAATAGCTAACACCATATTAAGGAGAGTAAGCATTGCGACTACTTGGAAAGATTGTATGCCAGGTGGAGGGTAAAAGAAGGGAATTGGAGTAATGGCTTGGGGAACTGTCTCCCAAACTGGGATATGGCATTGGGGAGAGGTGAAATCGTGGACTGGTGTTGTCAACGAATTCACAGGAGGCTTGTGAGGGGGGAGCTCTACGACTAGTGGAACATTAGATATGATAGAAGCCTCCCTAGGAGGAAGGGTATCCTCTATGTCAGTTCCATTGGATGATACGACGCATACTTGATTGGAAGGATGAAGGAGTGGTGGTGCACCATGGTAAGTTCCTAACAATGATGGGTCTTTGTAAATCCCGGGACCCATTTCGATGAGTGGGTATGCGTCATGACTTGTGTGGATGAGAGGAAGAATGTTATCGATGTTGGCAGAAGGGTTAGGCTCATAATGTGAGACTTGGTCAATGGTAACGATCTTCCCATTATGGGGGAACATCATTGTTTGAAATACGGAAGAGGCAACTGCCTTCATAGCGTACATGTAGCTACGACTGAACAGGATATTATAATCGAGTGGGGCATCGATAACTTCAATGTCGATGAGAATAGTCTTGGCCCCGAGTTCTACGGGGACATTTTGGAAGAGCCCTTCAAGAGACGATGGTTGTCCGTCATAAGCTCGTAAGGTAATGGCAGATGGTATAAGTTTGGGGGAACCAAGTTTCTACCATACAAACTTGGACATAATGCATGTGGATGAACCTTCATCGATGATGCATCGATGAACTGTAATGTTCTGAAGTTTCACTGGGATTTGAAAAGTGATCAAAGTGGGAAGGTGAGGTTCTCCACTGTCGAGATCAAATGTAATGAGTCAGGTATCTACGGGGTTGATTTCCCCCAAGGCAGAAAGTAATTATTTTTGCTAAGTGAGACAAGTCTGAAGGACTTCTAAGACTGACATGGCAGCTGGGGATTCTGCTAAGTCATCAACCAAGCTATAATTATGAGCTGCCCTAGCCTATGGGTTGTGGACATTCCTGCGCAATGGGATGTGAGGGATGCGAAGAGGTGGTTCTGTGTTAGGGTGAGGGATCACCAACGGGGGTCCCGTTGGTGTGGGGATTGTTTCTGGAGGAATGGGAGGGGACTCAGCTGGTGCATGGTATTGACGATTACGTGTTTGCTGAAGAATTTCTTCCTCACTGGTGAGGAGGATCGTGCGATCTACAGGATTGTTTGGATTGAGGTATTGTCCCAAATAAGGTGGGGTAGGTTGCGTGTCTTGTTTGGTGTTTATCACACATTGGTGTGGAATAGGATTTTGCAGCATGGTTGGGGGTGGTTGTTGCACGTATTGTTGTGGGGCCTGCTGAGGGGTAGGCGGTGCTAGAGGATGTGGTAGATTGCCTGAGTCTTTTAGTCATTTAAAATCAACGATTTGGGGGAAATGATGAGTATAATGACCGAACTCACCACAAAGGGCACAAGGGAAGTTGGTTTTAATAGTATTTTTATTTCTTCCTTGATGCCTGTTGTTATTGCCCCCCTGGGGGTTTTGATTCCCTTGGTTCTGGTTGCCCCCAGTCGGTTGGTTTTGTTGGGATTGATTTTCGCCTTGGCCTGGGTTGTTATTGTTCCTGTTTCTTCCTTTCTTTTTGGCATTATTCAACGGATGGGTCAGATTTTCCGTATTCATCTATTCGAAATTTTGATATTGTTGAATGGGAGAGGGTTGAATAAAATTCACCCCAGCGTGAGGGTGTGGAGGTGCCATGGGCTGTGGAGGACCAGGGAATGGAAAGTATGGATTCTTTGGGGGTTGTGATCCATAAGGTACATAGGAAGGAATGTTTCTTTCGCTAGTACTCATAGTATAGGATGAGGTAGAGGGGGTACCAGAACTTGTTTGGATGGGTGGATGTATTGGGGGTGTCGGCGGTGGCCCACTAATGGGCGGAGGAATAGCAATAGGGTATGGCTGTTGATAAGGGGATGGGGGGTAATAAGAGGTTCCCCTATATGCCGACGGATATTTAAGCGTGCCATACATTGGTGGTGGTTGGGGTTGAGGACTGTGGTGTGTGGTATTACCAATCAATCTGTTTGTTGAGTGAGACATCCTGGGTTTGTCTTGACCGAATGGCATAGGTTTGGGGAGGTCAAGAAGTATTGTGTATAAGTACCCTGACTGTGAATAGATGAGGTCGTGTTGTTGAGCCTTACTGATGTCTTCCTCTTCGGATTGAGGGAAGGTGGAAGCTACATCTTTATCGAGGAGAGAGACAAGTGATCTGAGAAACCAGTCAAGACACTATTGTTTTGTGGTTTCATCTTTGCACAAACTACATCGTCTACGCCACTCATGAATGTGATCAACGATATGGGTGGCTGAGGTTTGTTTGAAATTAGAGAGTAGTTCAATACCATTGTCATGGCGGATTGGTAATTGGAAAAAGGTCAAAAATGCTTTCGTCAAGGACTCGAAAGTCGCATGGGACCCTAATTTTTCATCTACATACCATTTGGCAGATGGGCCAATGAGTGTGCATTGAAATAATTGTAGTCTGATGGAATTATCCATAATGTTGTTGGAAGAGCACCATAGGTGGAAATTCATGACATGGTTGGCAGGGTCATCTCCTGCCTTTCCTTCAAACTTGGGGATGTCTTAAGGTAGTTTGGTGGGGATTGCAGGCCATGTGGGGTCATGTAATATAGGATCATTGGTGAGTTTGCTTAGATCTGCTATGTTAAGAGAGGCCAAATATGGAATCTGCAGTGGGGGGGGAGGATTAGATCCATCCATGGTGTGAGTGTGTTGTGAACCTAACCCTTGAGGGGGACTAGGTGGGTTGGTACTTCCCCCTTGAGAGGAAGTGGGTCATCTGCTTCCATGTAAAGGAGAGTGAGTGGATTAAGGGACTTGGGAAGTGGACCCAAGTAATGTGGAACCAAGCAAAGTTGATCCTAGAACAGTGGCACTCACAGGAGTGTGTGAAGGTGGTGTCGATGAGTGGGAAATACTAGGAACTCCCCCTAAATAGGAGGGAGATTTAGTAAGCATCTGGAATGACGGGGGTTCTGTGGGTCCCCTATGATGTCCAACTAGCTGAGTGGATGTGTGCAAAATGTGATGAGAGAAAGTAAACAAGAACCTTTGTTGCAGATTTTGAACTTTACACAATATATATATCTAAATAAAAATGTAATCAGAAGTGCATCATACATAAAGTGTTTTGAAAAAGAAGCATATGTGTGGATAAGTGGGTTTTTTCCGTGTGGGGAATCAAAGAAAACAAATGCTCGTGTCCTAAAAGACGTAACATCCTTCCTCTCAAATAGCACTAGACCTTCCAATAGTACTCAATAGTGGGGTCTGAAGTCACCGGAAGAGAAGCTAGTGAAGGATGAAATAATCGGTTATAATGAGGGGTAAAGGGGGCATATCCCAAAAGAGCTGGAAATACTTCCCAATAGCCACACAAAATTCGATCAAGGTGCAATTGCAGCCCACAATTGCCACCTGGGTAGATGTCCTAAAATTTGGTCACTAGGTACCTCGGTCAAAGTGTGCCATTTAGAATTTCGGCCTAAGAAATGGGTCATGGGCTGGATCCCGTCCAAGAGGTGGGTGCCTCAAGGGGGGATGCACAGAACAATCAGACCTCAGCCTTCAACCCTTCATGGGTATCTCCCTACCTTATGGTGTTGGGAACACTTGACTTGGAGGATTTTTAGTTCCCTATTTGACAACTTCTATGGTTTTGACAATGCGAGAANACCAAATAACGGGTGCCAATGTTTTAATGAATTAGGTGTCACCTTGCTGCATGTGGACTTCGCTTGGTCCTTACAAGTGTTGATTACCTAATTAACTAAGTGTCTTTGGTACAACCTTGCGTAATTCAAAAAGTCCCTAGGAAGCTAGCATGTGGACATGTGGGTCCATTACTATTCCTTTAAACTTCCCTAATGATTTAATCTTAGAAAGTAAATTTCAACACTATCTTATCTTTGTGGCACGTGGGCATGTATGGGCCCATTAAAATATTAAAATGTGTTTGAAAAAATAAACTAAGAAGAGTCCCAAGAAGGGATGTTTTCCTCTCCTAAAGGTTTTAATCTTTTTAAGGGAGATGAAATTGTCCCACAATCTTTTTCTAATTCTCAAGGTCGCTTGGAGGCGCGAGAGAAGAGCATACTAAGTAATTGTTATCCAACTTCTAGTCCCAACGAAAGTTAGATGTGATTGCAAATGATTTCCAACTTATATTTTTAGTCAAAGAAGGCCATCCATGTGGCAAAAATGAAAGCAAAAGAGGAAATAATGATTTTAAACCTCCTAAGTGCCTATGTGTTTTGACTAATCCCTTTATATGAAGAGGGGACTAAGTGTGGTGCAGCTTAAAACATGCATGAAATCATTTTTAAGAAGACTAAAGGCCTTCCCCAAATCTCAAAAACCTTACAATGTGTAATTTTAACACAGGTGCGTGGGTCTCAGTGGAGACAGAGGCGCATTGAGCGCATGTGCGCAGACCGAAACAAGATAATGGGCACAGGTGCATAGAACATAACTGTGACTTATGCGCATGTGCACACGATGCGCGTCTATGGTCCAAAAAACCCACGCACAGGGGACACATGATCGTGAATGAAAATTCTGGATGGAATTCTCTTAATTCAACTTGGAATTGGATGTTTAGCAGGTTGTCTTAGGCTAGTTAATGCACCTACAAGTTAAATAAACCAATAGAATAGGTAGAAAAACCCAAATGGGGTGGGAAATTGATACCTTTCCCCAGTGGAGTCGCCAATCTGTTGCGCCTCTTTTGTCACCTTAGTGAGCAAAATAGAGGTGCTCGCAAGCTTAGTTGGGTTTGCTAAGTAGGACAGCTGTAAGGAAAAGGGTTAGAGAAAGAAATATAAACGAACAACTAAGAAATAAACTAAGAAATAAAACAACAACTAAATTAATGAGCATAGGGACATAAGGACAAAAGAAATAATGAGACCCATGTCACCAATGATAAGGATGATATTAGTGAAAGAAAACACTGAGAATAAAGAGGACTATGAGTCCCTTCTTCCTCCAAGGGAGATCTCTTGGAACCCCACAAATAATCTCTTCTTACAACTTTGAAAATGAAAATGGTGAAAGAATTCTTTGTTAATCCACTCAAGGGGTAAGATGGATTGCCCAATGCAATGATGCTAGTATACTCTTGATGGGAATAGAGGATTCCTCAAGAGAATAGTGGCAGCATAACTTTTCTGTTGAATTCCTTGAAAAATGAAGTGCATCCATGGCCTTTTTATAGCATTTCTTTGAGGTATTGTCCAACTAGTTTGTAGTGTGTAAAGAGGCTAATTAGGGAATTTCTAGGTCTTTGACCAGCCACCTAGTCAAATCCAGTCCATATTTGAGTGTCAAATCAACTTGGAAGCTGAACCAGAAGTGGGTGGGAGGCCGACCACTCTCATAAATGCGTCGTTTCTCAGGTGCACTTCTTTTTGTGACAACAGTCGCGCATCATGCACATGTGCGTGATTCTTGCATTTTTGTTTCGCACATGTGCACGCGCACCTTGTGTATTCATAGCGCCCTTTAATTTTTTCACTAGTTGTATAGTTTTGACCCTTTGGAAATGTTGTTGTTGTAATTTTGGTCCATGGGTGACCTCATAACTGTTTGACGATGCTGAATTCTTGTAACCATTTTCAGACGAAATTTCAATGATAACAAACACGGTAGACTCTATTTAACTAAGACACAACTAGCTGAGTGTCTAAATAGACCCAGAGATGAGAGATACCAAATGACAGGGCATCACGAAGCAACTCAATAAATACACTATACTCGACGACATTGTCTGTGGTGTCACCTAAGCATATACCTTCGAAATATAATAACTGGCCTCGAGGTGTAAAATTTACCCAAGCTGCGGAGGCAAGCCTCTGAGTTTACTAGCTAGCACTGTCTGCATACCCAATGAACATCTCGGATTCACTTGACATCTGCCACAGTGAGAAAAGATAACATAAAAAATGACATGTGCATAATACTAAAAGAAACTAGAAAGTAATAGTACAAAGACTATACATATGTTACAAAAAGTTACCAATGGTGACCTACCTATGAGTAATACTTCTTGCGGTAGAGCCCATTTCTAGGCTCTGCCAAAGCATTTCCCTCAAAGTCAACCAGAAAATAAGCGCCTTTTTTTAGAACCTCTTTTATGATGATATGTACAAACCACTTGGGTTTGAATTTTCCTGCCCCCAAGGGGTCCTTATCTTGGTCATAGACCAGGACAAGGTTGCCTTCAGAGAAAATCTGAGGATGAATAGACCGATCATACTGACACTTGACTTTATGTTTGTGATCCTCATTGACCAGGGCCGCATCATGACATTGCTCATTGAGCAACTCAAGGTATAATAACCATTCTTCAAGTGGAGAAGTGTATCTGGCAATAATTGTACTGCCAACTTTAGGGATGGGATCTGACATTCGATACGCAAGACTGCTTCCAGCCTGTAAACGAGTTGAAAAGGTGAGAAACTGGTTGCAGTCTTAACAGACGTTTGGTAAGCCCATAAGGCCAAGTATAACATCAAATGCCAATTTGACTTTGCTGAGTTGATCGTTCGTTGTAGGATGGTCTTAAGATATTTATTTACAACTTCCACCTGACCATTTGCTTGGGGGTAGTAGGGTGACGAATATTCTTTCCACAACCCAAGATTTGATATTAACTCGGTCATCATATGGTTCTGAAAGTGACTGCCATGGTCAGTGACAATCTCTCTTGCGACGTCGAACCTTGCTATTATCTAGTTGAATAAAAAGAGGGCCGCAGTCTCTCCATCATCTTTAAACGTTGGCATAGCTTCGACCCACTTCGTGAAGTAGTCTATGGCTACAATGATATAACGATGCCCCCTTGCTGAAGGAGGGTTGCATGTAGTGTAATCAATCCCCCACTTGGTGAAGGGACCAACTGTGATGACAAGAAACATGGGAGGGGGATGTGCCCTCATCTTCTGAGAGAATATCTGACATGGGTGGCACTTCTTGACCAACTCGATACAATCTTTGATTAGTGTCGGCCAGAATTAACCAGCTCGTAAAATATTTTGGGTTGTTTCCAACCTAAACAAATGATCGCCACATGCTCTGGTATGGCAATCATTAAGCACAATAGCTACTTCTTCGTGAGTGAGACATCGGCATAGGATGCAGTCTACACCTCTTCGATACAAAGTATCATTGAGTATGAGATAATTCTTGGCCTGATGGCGTATACGACGATGCTCATCATGAGAAGCAGAGGTGGGGCACTTCAAAGTCTAGAGATAGATAAGTATATCTCCATACTAGGGATCTAAAGATGTGATCAAAAACATATCTTCTCTGATAGGCGACTCTTCAGGCACAACATCACCTGACTCAACCAGAAGTTCAGAAATAAGTTCTGTGAAGACCAGTGACTTTTTGGATTTTGCTGAAACGAAATCTAAGTCAAACTCCTGAAGGACGATTATCCATCTACTTATCTTTCTGCCTATTACCTGTCGTGTCAACATGTACTAGAATGGATTCACAACAACAATGACAGTGGTATTTTGAAATAGAACATAATGATGGAACTGTTGAACAACATGGACTACTGCCAATGCAAGTTTTTTGATATGAGAATAATTGAGTTCCAGTCCGACTAGGCCTCGGATCAGGTAATAGATCACATATTCAGAGAACAAATCATCTTCCTAAACTAAGACCATGCTGATGGTTGACTCTATTGTAGCCAGGTATAATAAGAAATCTTTGTTATAGTTACGTGGCTGAAGCAGAGGGGCAATTGTGAGGGCATGTTTCAACGCTTCGAAAGAGCATTTAGTGGCATCGTCCCAATAAAAAGGAACATCTTTCTTTAGTAAGTGAATAAAGCCCTTTGTGATCTCGGCATAGTTAGCAATGAAATGTCTTAAAAAAAATTCCTTGCCCTATAGAATCTGAAGTTGAAGGATTGTGCGTGGGGGAGGCAACTGAATTATTGTCTCAAACTTAAAAGGATCGACCATGATCCCTATTGTTGACACTATGAAACCTAACAAACATCCTAATGTTACGCAAAAGATGCACTTGCTTGGATTCAAGCGAATCCGGAAGTAGCGACATCACTCAAAGATAAGTTAGAGCTGTGTGGGATGATCCATTCTCTTATGAGATCGAGATGCTAAATCATCTAAACAGGCCTCGACTATATGCTTGAGATCATGGAAAGCAAAATACATGGCCTGCTGAAAGGTCATGCATGCATTTTTGAGACCAAAGGGCATCTTACGATATGTGAATGTACCCCATGGACAAATGAATGTTATTTTGTGTTGGTATTCAAGTTTGATTTGTATTTGATTATATCTCGAAAAACCGTCCATGAAAGAGAAGGCCTCACAACCTGCAAATTCATCAATTATCTGGTCGATGAATGGTGTGGGAAAATTATCTTTTGGATAGGCATTTTTCAAATCATGGAATTCCGTACATACACAAATCATTCCCTATTTCTTATTGACCGGCACAGGATTTGACACCCATTGGGTCAAATGGATAGGATAGATAAAACTAGCTTTTAGCAGTTTTTCAACTTCAACCTTAATGGTTGCTGCTTTCCTGGGATTAATTGGACGAAGATTCTGCCAAGTAGGCTTGGCATCTGGATAAGTTGTGATTTCATGTTCGACTATTTTTGGATCGATGCCTGACATTTCCTCATAAGACCAGGCAAAAATGTCGCAGAATTATTTAAATAGATTTGTGTAGATTTGAATCTCTCAGGGGGAGCAGTCAGCTCCGATGAAAACATTCTCCATGACACCACGGGTTATAGAGATATTGATCGGTATGGTTTCAGTGATGGTTTCCATATTAACCTCAGCATAGACCTCATGTGTAGCTAAGGGATTAATAGGACAAGACCTATCTCCAATCATAGTCAAGGTGAATTCTCCAACTTCAATTCTGTTTAACTATGGGAGGAAGTATGATCTGTGATGGAGATCATCCCAGGGTTTGTCTGGACTAGTCATTGCTTCAATTATTTCTTCATCAGAGGGAAATACTAAGTCTAACGAATCGGTGTCAATGAGAGAACCTTGAGACCAAATAGGCTCTAGAGGAGAATCTAACTCTTGTGTAGGAGTTGGATTTGTGTTGGTCGAAGCTTTCTGGACTAAAGAGTATGCTACTTTAGCTACAAACAAGGGCATGGACATGCTCGGGTGCCCTATCCCATCCATTGTGGCCGATGGGGAAGGAAGTATCCACGAATCGTTGAAGTAAGTTGTGTGAAATGATGAAACTTGGAAAATCTCAACCTTATGGTGGTCGGATATGAACTTTACATCACCTTGAGGGGGCAAGTAATCGAAGGAACCCGTCAAATATAGGCACAAACCAACCCCTATGTTGACTACACCTAGTTGGGGGTTATCAATCATCGAGACCACGGATACCTCCAATGAAGGGTCAGGTCTGGAGAAAGAAAATTGATAAATGGTCACAATCCAATCCTTGTGTGGAAACAACAAGACCCAGAAAACTGTAGTAACCATTGCTTGCATGGCATAAGTCCAACTCCTTCCTAACAAGAGATTGTAGTCGAGGGATGCGTCGACTACTTCTACCTCGATGCACATGGTCTTCCCTCCTAATTGCATGGGGAAATAGGGAATGATACCATTTGGTCAAAACGAAGGACCGTCGAAAGCAGTGAGAAGAGTAGGTGATGGAGACAAAACAGGCTGGCCAATGGCCTTCCAACATGATAATGACATAACGCATGTCGAGGCGCCCTCATCAACCACCGTGTAGAAAATATTCTGAGTAAAATTCTTCGTGGGGTGAGCCACTACTATCTGAAATGCTACATGGTAAGGAAAATGGGGTTTTAAGTTGGTTGTATCCAGCATGATTGTACCCAGATTACAAGTCTCGGTAGATCCTAAAGTGGTTAACAAAGCTTTCCTCTGGGAAGGGCAGCTTTGGAGGACCTCCAAAGCAGACATTGCACAAGGGGTTTGAGACAAATCCTCCACCACAAAATAGTTCTGGGCAACCCTTGCGTTTGGGTTGTGAGAATATTTTTTGAACCCACCTTTTGGGATGCGTGTCATTGTTTTGCCCAAAGTCTTCTCGATCTGGAGAGGAAGAGATGGGAGTTCAGCTTCTCTACCCTTCTTAGAAGTGCTTGGTTTACTATAGTCATGTGCTCTAGTTGATATAAAAGCATCACCCTTCATCATATACAAATTCACAGATGTGGGATTGTTCGAAGATGGTGAGGGTCCTCGACTGCCCCCTACCATGCTTGTAGAGGCTTGGGTTAGGTTTTTCCCATGCTAAAATGGATTGGTTAACATGGCATACTCTTTTTGTGTCACAAAATTTTGGGCCTCTGCAAGCTGAGGACATTAGTGGGTTGGGTGGTCTTTCGTTCATAGGTTGCATGGATACCTTGCCTTTC
>JASDQU010507550.1:57897-71775 GCA_032191745.1 Picea mariana | reverse complement strand
AATTAAAATATGGGACATTTAATTGTCTTTGTTCGGCCAAAACTAATTGAAATCGTCCTTTTTCAAATGTAAAACACTACCAACAATATTTACAGAAAAATGTATAGCAGATTTGATTTAAGCTACTACTTCATTTTATTGATTTAAACTACTATTTTCTTTTATTGTTATATCCTATGATTTTGACCAGCGATAATTTTCTGGTTGTGCGAGTTTTAAAAAATGTAACATGGCATAGACTGGGAGGCTGGGAGCCGGTGCAAGACAGGCTCACGGGAGACCAAATTGAATAACCATGTAATGAAATAACTAAATTAATTACAGAAAATAATAAATAAATTCAATAAACATTCTATGAAATACAGGCGGGTAAAATGATGACGAAACCAGGCAGGTAAACTAATGATGCAGGCATACTAAACTGATGGCATGTTAAATCAGTAAAAAGACAGAGTACATGAAGAAGGTGGGTTAAATTGATGCAGAAAGAATGACGGATGCGGGTTATGACAGGTTAAATTAATGTAGAGAGAATATGCAGGACAATAAGGATTAATAATAAATGGTAGAAAGGTGGACCACGGGCGGTTTGAAATCTCATGGAAAACAAAAATTCAATAAGCATTGCCGCATAGTTCTTACAAGTAGTTTGGCATCAAGATGGTGAATTGCCAAAAGAGGGGACGTAATTAAATGACACAAGTTGGAATCAAGATGGTGAATTGCCAAAAGAGGGCGTGAAGGAGGGAATAAATTTTAACACCTACAGGCTACAGGCTACACTGATGAGCTTCACATCCACGCCCCAGGCACTCACTACCACGCCTCAGGCACTCACTAACAATAAAAAAAGGAGGGGGAAGCCAACAAAGTACTAAAAAGACAGTAAAAAAACGATTAGCTTGCCAGCATCGCATCCACGCCGCCCCAACACCTAGACACTCTTAAAAAAAGGACAAGGGGAAGCCCACAACAATAAGACAAGACAGTAAAACTTACCAAGTTACCAGTGACGCGATCATAGATTCGAGAAGTCCATTTACTCCTATTAGTCCGTTGTTGAAAATCGATTTTCCTGTGCGGCGGGCTGCTGGATACGATTCGCCGAGCAGGGCTGGAATTTCCTTCCCCGGAACTCGGGAGAATGGGTTTCCCTCAGTGACCGCCCCCAACAAACTATAAACCCATAAAACGTTCACCATGGTGTTGGCGGGTGCGGGAAAGAAATGTTCTGACCAGAGGAGGAGCTCGAACGCTCCAAGCTCCAGCCTCCGAATGACGAAGATGGATCTAGACTCCAAATTTCGAATAATCAATTAAACAGGAGACTACAATAATCAATTAAACAGGCTCCAGCTGACACGCAAGTGCGGGCAGCTGAGTAATTTATTTCCTACAACTACTTCTACGGTTCCACGGTCATGATATTCAATGTCAAACATAAAGTCTGTGATATGGAGTCTGCAGCCTTCCACCTAACCCAGCTTCCAGCCTTCCACGTCATGACCCCTACTACCTAGCCCACACATCCTTCACGCCATAGCATTTTTCCATTCGAACCCCTTTCATGTGTAAGCTATCAATGCGTACCCTACCATATGCCCATCATCCAGTCACTATGTTTCAGTCCCGATTATCGCTGTCAGAATAATAATGTATCGCTATAATATTTATGCCTTCATAGTAGATACCATCCCAGGCATATCCATACCGTAACAACCATAAATTACGCTTGTATCAATGTCATCAAAGTTGGTTTCATACAAAGCCGGCCAGAACCAGCGAACCCAGAGATAGCCCCTAGTTGACCAGTAACAATGTATCACCGATTCGCCATGATCATCAATGTCTATCCCTTGTTACTCCAGTACCAACATCCCCATTCCTATCCCTTGTTAAAACCTTGTCCGAGCCGGTCCATCCAAAAGCTCACATAATAGGATAATAATTGTTCACAGCTGCAAGAGCATAAGTATAACTAGGTGGTTAACCCAGCTTCCAGCCTTCCACGTCGTGACACCTACTACCTAGCAGGCTAGCCCTACTACCTAGCCCGTATACCCACTAGAGTTTTTGACGGGCATTGAAGGCGGTCACACATCAAACTGACAGGTAGATAATTCTCATGCCAGTCAGTGATGACGTGTAAATTTTATTAGCCAGTGTCAAATACGTCTAAAAACCGAAAAACCGGCTAGCAATGTTCTTGGATCATATGCCCATTTCCTTTGGAATGTAGAAGATGATGAACATGATCAAGATGCATCTCAGCAGCAAAGAATGGCTTCCTCAATACATCATGTAACTGCGACTACTGCAGTTACCTGATCAGGTCAGAGGCCTTACTGCAATTTGGTTTCAGTCCACAAAGCAAAATGTGGGTCTCTATTATGCATAAAATGTTGAACAAATGGATGATTTGTTCATTATTTTACATGATCAGTGAAAAGAGGCCTGGACAGGCTAAGATATTTTACTGTTTCTTAAAACAAGAAATCACCATTCTCTAATTTCAAAGGACAATTAGTAAGATTACCAATTTATTTTTATTTCATGACTAGCCATCTTTACCACTAGAAAGAGACATGGGCTTCAACATGGGTGCAGTAAAGGTTGTTAAGAGAAAAGTTAGGAGCCTTTTGATGGCTGAAGCATTGCTTTATTCAACTTCACTTTATTAGAAGCAAAGCCCCAGAAATGTTCTTGAAAATTGTTGTCACCACCCACTGTTGTTTATYAATTCTTACTGAAGCTTGAAGATGAATATGAACATAAAGGTGCACTGAAGTTGAAGTTTAAGTTTTGCCACAAATGAATTCCCTGAAAGAAGAGGCCAGGAGAAGCCTCATTTTCTTTAATGTCTGCTTCCCATGCATATGTGCATCAACTTTCCATTAAAGTGGCTGACAACCATTTAAAAATGCTCCACTACCAGTGTGGCAACCGAGAAACTATAGATTAATGATGACAGATCAGAATTATCTGTATGAAAATAACACAAAATTTGCTTTCCATTTCATAGGTTGAGATGGCTAGCGAGCATGAATTATCGTATCTAAGGACGACTTTCTCTGGATGTCGTTATATTTCACCAGTTGTCTTAATATATGTTGCAAGGGGCATCATCACTTTCTAATTTCATTCGCACACAGCTTTTTGTGTTCATCGTGTGTTTTTTATTCACAGAGAGCTTTGTGTGTATCGTGTTTTTTTATTTTTTTTATTCTTTATAATCAAAGATTTCTTAATTTGTTCTATTACATGATTGCAGCGAGAGTAGCTCGGTGCAGAGCTTTGTGTATTTTATTTTTTAAAATAATAATAAATTTCTTAATTTATTGTATAATATATATATTTTTAATTTATTATATATATATATATATATATATATATATATATATATATATATATATAAAATAATAATAATCTATTTTTAAGGTCACGGCCAAGTCAACTTACTAAATTGGTGTATGAGATCCTCTTGTTTGTGGGACAAGGGATCCCCTTCCGTCCATCGATTTGACTGGTAAAGTCTACGAAGGTATACATACCCTATCCCCCTCTGGATTTGAACCTGTGACCTCTTAAGAAGAAACACATATTCTTAACCATTAGGCATATATATATATATATATAATAAAAAAAAATTGTTAATTTATTTTTTTTTTATTTATTTTTTTTAAATAATAATAAATTTCTTAATTTATTGTATTACATTTTTTTTCTTTATAATAAAAAAATTCTTAATTTATTGTATAATAATTTTTTTTTAATTTATTATATTATATATGCTTTTTCTTTATAATAATTTTTTTTATTAATTTCTTGTATAATCAAAAATTTAATTTATTGTATTATATCTATTTTTTTCTTTATAATAAAAAATTTAATTTATTGTATTATATATATTTTTTCTTTATAATAAAAAAATTCTTAATTTATTGTATTATATATATTTTTTCTTTATAATAAAAAAATTATTAATTTATTGTATTATATGTTTTTTTTTTTTTATAATAAAAAAATTCTTAATTTATTGTATTATATGTTTTTTTTTCTTTATAATAAAAAATTTATTTATTTATTGTATTATATGTTTTTTTTCTTTATAATTAAAAATTATTTTGCGAACATTATTTTGTTCAGAGATTGATTTTTTTAGGATTCATTATATTTCGGTATTGCTTTGGTAATTCATTAGATGATTGCAGTGAGCCAAGTGCTTTCTACTACATGAATGAAAGATGTTGTCACTTAACATAAAACATAGAGTTTTTTTATTGTATAATAAAAAGAAATTTTCTTTTATAATTTTATTAATTTATTGTATTACATTTTTTTCTTTATAATAAATTTTTTTAATTTATTGTATAATAATTTTTTTTTAATTTATTATATTATATATGTTTTTTCTTTATAATATTTTTTTTTATTAATTTCTTGTATAATCAAAAATTTAATTTATTGTATTATATATATATTTTTCTTTATAATAAAAAATTTAATTTATTGTATTATATATATTTTTTCTTTATAATAAAAAAATTCTTAATTTATTGTATTATATGGTTTTTTTTCTTTATAATAAAAAAATTATTTATTTATTGTATTATATGTTTTTTTTTCTTTATAATTAAAAATTTTGTTCTAAGATTTTTAATTTATTGTATTATATATATTTTTTCTTTATAATAAAAAAATTTCTTAATTTATTGTATAATAAAATTATTTTTTTCTTACTTTGATTACACTGAGTGAGGTGTTGTATATTTAAGTATTGCTTTTCTAATTTATTAAATGATTATACTGAGTGATAGAGTTAGGCCTTGTAAACTCCATCCATTATGAATGTATAAATGAAAAAGATATTGTCACATTATATTGTGTTACATGATAAATAAAATTAAATAAGAAATAATGATTGATGTGTTATATGATAAAAATAAATAAACAAGAAATAAATAATTATTGTGTTTTATGATAAAAAAAATTAAATAATAATAAAAAATTATTGTGTTACATAATTAAAAATAAATAAATAATTATGTATGTATCTATGTATATATACTAGTTTTATAAAACAATTTGGTGTCTCATGATTTTAAAAATAGATTATTATTATTATTCCTTGTCAAAGTAGGAATATAGCAATGAGTTTGCTATTGATTTGACATTAATTTGCTTTATATTTTAAATTTATTTATAAAATGTAATGTTTAGTTTAAGAAAATAAATAAATATTTTTTGATATAGTAAAAATATTTATTTTTCTCATCTCTAATTAGTTAATATATTTCAAGTCTTATTGTTGCCTTCAAATATTTAAATATTTAAACTTAATTGCATAATCAATAACAACAATTCTAATTGGTTGTACAACATATATAGCACTTATTACACCACCACAATAAAAATATTTTTTTAAATTTACATTTCCCAATATAAAAAAATAAATAAATAGTGATGTTGATATTTTGAATGTCATATCATAACATATTAAAATATTATATAAATAAAATATATATTATATATATGTTAACACATAAAATATTATAATATATTATATATTAAAATGTATATTAAATTTTATAATATATATGTTAAGATAATAATATATATATATATATATATATATATATATAAAGTAGCTTGGCTTAACTAGAAAGAAATTTAGGTTAATCTCAAAACTATATGACATCTACATTAAAGTAAAATCATGGTAAGATATTTTGTCCGGTACAGATTATGATAAATTTATAAATTATGTGTCATTATGGAGTAATAAGGCTTTCTCCATCTCTTGTGAGTCTATGTCAAATTCTCTTAAGAAGTTAATTTCTTTTAAGATTATGAAACTAGCTCATTTGTTAGCATATTATTCATGTTTCAAAGTAATCATCATAAATAATTATAGGGTGTTAACTATCATTTTCATTTCCAAATTTACTTAGCAGGGACTAAGCTGCCATGCAACCCGTATTATAAATAGTTATACTACAAATTTCATATATAGTTATCTTTTAATAAAAATTATTAAAAAGAAATAAAATTGACATAACACTATCCTTTTGATTACACATATTCACAACCAAATTGATAATAAAATATTAAAACATAAACCAATTTTAAATCTTTAACTCTAACTCTCATCAATAATGATTGTATTTCACTTATATATCCCCTTTTGAAAATTAGGTATCCTACTCAATTCTTAATATTTGTAGAAAAATAGGTATCCTACTCAATTCTTAATATTTGTAGAATCATTAGATTTTTAGATCATTAGATAATGTTCTCATCAATAATGATTGTATTTCACTTGTATATCCCTCTTTTGAAAATTAGGTATCCTACTCAATTCTTAATAGTTGTAGAATCATTAGACTTTCTATAGGATCATTACATAATGTGTTGGTGTATGCTTTGCACACATATTTTGTGTGTTGATGTTGTGGTTTCTAATCATTTATTTGTTATTAATCTCTTGTAATTTGTTTTTTTTTTTTTTCTATTATTTTTGGATTGTTAGGACTTGTTATAATCATTTCATAAGTGTGGATTAAACTATCTATAAAATCATTAAATAATGTGTTGTATGTTTTACACAAATATATATTGTGTTGTATGTTTTACACAAATATATATTTTTATGTTGATGGGTGTGGCTTCTAATCATTTACTTGTAATTAAGTTCTTGCCATTTGTTTCTTTTTGGTTTATTTATTAGATTGTTAGGATTCATTGTAATCATCTCATAAGTGTGGATTAAACTCTTTGTAGAATTATTAGATAATGTGTTTTTGTATGACCTACACATATACATTTTGTATGTCAATGGGTGTCTCTTTTAACCATTTACTTGTCAGTTCGTTCTTTTTGGTCAATTTATTGGATTGTTAGGACTCGTTATAATCATGCCATGAGTGTGGATTAAACTCTATAGAATCATTAGATAATGTGTTGTTGTATGCCCTGCACACATACATTTTGTGTGTCGATGGGTGTCACTTCTAACCATTTACATGTCATTAGGCTCGTCATTTGTTTCTTCTTGGTCTATTTATTGGATTGTTAGGACTCGTTATCATCCCATAAGTGTGTTAGAAAGTAATGGATGTGCTTGTTTAACCATAGACAATATAACAATATTGTCACCCAACCGTAGGCCGAAGCCACCCCTGAGCACCTTAACCTTGACAGAGAATGATTCCGGAAGCAAACCAATAGCCAACCAAGGCTAATGCATCGAGCAAATATAACCAAGACTGATCAGCAAGTCCAACCATAACCAATAGAAAATCTGAGCCTAAGCCGAGAATACAGAGTGAAGTAGCTGCGACGGAAGCTACTACTTAGACTTGCGCACTTGCCTAGTTTCTGCAGTGCACACTTCTTCCTGGCTGAAATTTCGAGCTGTGTGTACAAAATGAGGTCTAGCTACTTGTATTCATACTGTTTTCCTGAGATGTCTGGGTCGACTTCTCATTCTAGAGGCTAAATACTTAATATTAAATATTTCCTTGAGTTGATTTGTCCTCTAGGGTTATGTTCAATACTTTAGAGTTTCTTCTTGCTTCTCGGAATATTCTATTCTTGTCAGGGTTACATGTGGAGGTAAGTACCTCCCGCAGCTACCATAATATCAACACTCCCTCCTAGCTAGGGAGGTATTAAAGGCAATGGTCTTGAGCACAAACATACCATTCAACCGATAGCATCATCATAGTCGTACAGACTATTTGATGATTAGATCACGAGCACCATCATCACTATCCTCGGATAGCATCAACTCCATCATCTCTCGAAGCCATACTCTATATGAGTAATCATACATGATGTTAAATAAGTCACTCACTCCATAAAGTGATACAATGACCATTCTTCTAATCTGGACATACGTCCTAGAAGAATGATTATCCCAACAGATGCTGAAAGCTACGCCATGGACTACAGAGACCATTCCTATAGGAATGTCAATCTAGGATTATTTTCTAATCAAGTCATAGAGATTCGTCTCAACCTATATGCCTTAGAAAATATCAACACAACTGATAGTCTACATGGTAATCAGAACAATGTCATTTAGTAGAACACAATTGTGTCTATCCATAGTAGTACACAACTACAATCCAGTGGTACACTACTGCACCAAGTAGCACACAACTACTTGATCAATGACACATAGTCACAACCAGTGGAACACATCCACCACAATAACATACATCTATTGTCCAGAGACATATAGTCTCCATAGCAATCATATCATCTAATATTAACCTGCACATAAAAACAATATCATGATATAAACTGAGTCATCTGGGCCATTCTTCCACTCACATCTATGAGATCTAGAAGAGCATCTTCCCTCAGAAGGTAAAACATCAACCATGAGCTATCTGGATTCTTCTTCTCAAGCATAGAAGAATAACTGTCCTGATTTATGATCCTGAACCATTCACCTATCTGGGCCATTCCTCCAGCACTAAACAAAGTGCAACCTTGAGAGAATGAGTCTGCCCTAGGGAATGCATGTCCCTAATTGTTGAATCTGGACCATTCACCTAACTGGGTGATTCCTCCGGCACTAAACAAAGTGCACCCTAGAGATAATGAGTCTGCCCTAGGGAATGACTGTCTAGACCATTTCCTAAGGAAATGACCGTCCTACACCAACCTCCAAAACATACCATTCTTCAAAACTGCTCACAACTGTGAACTTCGAAAGAATGACTGCCCGACGAGGTAGACCATTTTACTTGACCACTACTTGTTAATGTTTAATCTATTATTATAGTTCTTTGCATTTCATTAGATAACGATAGCATAATACAAGATCATTGAGAAATACAAAATCACAAGAGACACAACATTTATCCTGGGAAACCCTCTAGGGGAAGAAAACTCAACAAAACTTCCTTATTATAGATAGCCAATACAATGACAAAAAATCTCTTTAACTAATGCAGAAAATCCTCTCCTAGATATGCACCATTCTCTCTCCTCCTTCTCTAACTGCAATTCCGAAACTTGTCTCACAAATGAGCAAGTGAGTTGTATCTAAGTGAGGCGCTAGCCTCCTTATTTATACAAGTCTGGCACGTGTGAAGTCTCTCTTCACTAGCAGGGATGACTTCTCCAACTGGGTGGTTATAACCACCTTTATTATGTTTTGAGGCCTCTTTGATATATTCTGGGGCCGACTTTTTCAAAAAATTGGAGAAAAATACACTAAAACAAAAAAGGGAGCAAATCACATGGATTTGTTGTAGTGTACATACCTATTTAAAAAGATTAAGTTATACTATATTTGTTTTTGAACGACCTTGTGACAAAATTTATGGTTATAGTTGCAATCAAATGTTTTTGGGGTTTGAGGACATTTTTATTACATCCTCGATAGTTGGTTGGTAGGTTGAGAACAAGTGTTCATTGGATTTGGAGAAATTGCATAGTTATGCTTTGCATCAAGCAAAATTTTTAAGTAATCGCATTCAAAGAGAGATGGTAAAGAACAACTATTCGTTGGCCTTGGAGACACTTCGGAATTTTGAAGTACATAAGCATTATTCTAAGTAAACAATGGGTGTTGCATGTAATTGCAAAAAATATAAGAACAAAATTATTTGAAAAAAGGGCGTAGTCTAAGGTGTAATCTAAACTTACAACTTAATCTAAGCATTTACATTCTATCTTTTGGCCTTTTTTGGACATATTTTCTCACCAATTTTGTCAGAAATCCGGTCATAAATGATTGAAATTGCATATTTGAGTTGTTAGGACTGTAGAACCCGAGTTTCCCATGTGTTTTTCAGAGTGTTGAAATCATTTATGCATTCAAAAAAAAAATTAAACAATGGAAAATTGAGATTTCACCAAGAATTGTATAATCAGATTGCAGTGATGGTTGCCGAAAAAACCACCAGGTAATATAGACATCATCATTCTGATGATAAATGCTCCTTCGCTACTGTGGATAAGGAGCGGTAGCATTGTGGATGAGCCAATAAAAGAAAATTTACATAGAATTCAATGTATCTAGTGTATCTAGTTTCCCCCTCGGATGGGGTGAAAACTGGAAAACATGCCTCCTAGGCAGTTAATAACCCAAGCCACCACCCTTTCCCTCAGTCTCTTCCGCATGAGTATCATTCACTCGATGGGAATGTTGGTGCTCTTGCGTCAGAAGAAAGATTTAACAGAGCACTCAAAGTGAGGGCCAAACTCTACCTGGCCTGGTACGATTCGAATGAGAGTTGTCAACTCGACCTTAATGGTGCTCTCTACTATCAATTCAAAAGCTATTATGGAGGTAAGAAATGGAAATTTTCATCTTGTTTTTGTTCAAGGACGAACTATGGCTTCCCCCTCCCATTCTGGTATTTTATTCTTTGGGTGTCCTCTCTCCCTCCTGGTTGCCAATCTCGCCCCAACTATCCCAATGCCACGAGAAAGGGGAAAGCTAAAGCAGGGGATGACCTATTACAACTTTGTTGCTCGACGTCGTCGTCCACGCTCCTCCTCTGCACCAAATTCCACCTCCCATCTCTAATGTTCACCCTGCAGGTCCTTCTTTGGATAATTCACCCTTCTTTGTTCAAAATTGGTTGGACAATGATAAATCCATGGCTTATGTTGAGGAAGATTTCCCTTGGGATCCTCCTCAGGCACCTCCAGACTCCTTCCTTTTCTCAGTCTTTGACATACTAATTTCGCCCCACACTTCTGGACAAAATTATCTGGATGGTGATTTCGCTCTAGAAACATAAAACTACCCCATCGAAGAAGAGATCCTTACTGGTGGGAAAGATGAGGAGGCTCAACTAGTCAACGAGTCTCAACCAAATGCAACTTCACTACCAGAGACGCCTAGCATTTTTCGTTTCTCAGAGGAGCATCTGCAACTTACATATGACATTAGATGGGATGCAACAGATCAGCTTCACCGCCAAACTATTCTTTATCGTCGCCTAGATGCTCTGTTTGACTCCCTTTGAAGCGAGCCTATCAAACGCAGATGCCCGACCTATTGCCAACCTTATTTGTTTTCTCCTCAACCTCCTAATGGTGACGACAATCTGGGTTCGCCCACAGTTCAATTTCTTTTTCTATTATTATGAATCTATGTTGAGAACAACCATGGATGTAGATATGTTGTTGCATAGTTTTTGGTTTACATTTTTTATCAAACTTCAACAAAAAACTTGAAAGTTTGCCACATGTTCTGGTTTCCATATGTATGGAAGAACAAGTGGCTAATTTTTCCATGTATACTGGTTTGCTCACGATTTAAGGAAATACACTTTTTTTATTTAAAAAAAAATGTATCTAAGTGTCATAATCTCTCTTGACTAATATTTAATGAATAACTACCATGATCTCTATCAACCAATATTTAATAAAATTTTTGAGAATTTTGACAATTTTTTTTTTTTGCAAGTAAGATCTATATATTACCTGTCATGAACAGAAATTACAGTATCATCCTGAGTTCAAGTTGCTGGAGTGTTAAGTTACCTCGAGAGGAAACCAACTCAGACTCATAGACATACTAGATATGGTGTGGAAAATTAAACATATTCGTCGGAATCGCCCCGTGGGGAAACCGATTCAACCTATCCAAGCATTTAAACTGAAAATTAAACTGTATATCATAAAAAATGTTATAATGACCCAAGCATGGCCTATCAACTGACAAACACACAAAAAATACATTACCAAACACCCGCAACCTAGACCGAATGTTCTAGAAACTACTGACATTTGTCAAAAGAAAGCATGCATGCATACACTTCTACGCATGCCAACTCTCACGGTGTCTGGTGGGCGTGCATGCCCTTAGTTTCCATTGCTCCTATGCCGTACATGGTTTCATGCTAATCCACGCCTGTCTGTGCTTCTCCAACCACGCACTACGCATCCTTTTCCTGGAATTTTGGAACAAGAACCACCCCTGGAGAAGCGGGGGCATTGAGGCCCAAGTCTGAAGGATGAAAGGAATGAAGGAGATTCAAGAGCATGGATTCAATTTGTGTAGCTTGACGGTCCAAGTGCTCCAGTCTAAACCGGATATCATCAACGTCTCTACGGACCACAAAGACCAAGTCCTGGAGAATTGAAATTGAATCCAGAAGGCCTGGGGACGAAATGCAGTCCTGCTGGAGCCGCTCCTGGTTATGAGAAACCTCCACACAGAGTTCTTTCGAGTGCTCGTTACCATCTTCCAACGAAGGCACAAAGGTTGGTGACGGGGGTGGCGAATGAGTGCAGGGTGGTGGATAGGAGGGACGTGCCACCATTGAATGCGATGTCGAGGCCAATTCGGGGAGCGGTCCAGGAGAAAATCCAAGAGAGTTCCCATGGAGGTCAAAC
Source organism: Picea mariana (assembly GCA_032191745.1). Taxonomy (NCBI): domain Eukaryota; kingdom Viridiplantae; phylum Streptophyta; class Pinopsida; order Pinales; family Pinaceae; genus Picea; species Picea mariana. The sequence continues at coordinate 59,406 of JASDQU010507550.1, read as the reverse complement.
CATTCGACGTAGCAGACCCAAGGCGGGGACAGAGGTGGAAGGTCAGTTTGGTCTGGTGAGGACTGATTTGAGGACGAAGATGAGGAGTTGAGCACAAGGGTGAAGGAGGGAGGGTGTCGACTGGCCATGGCCGCAAGATTCTGGTGCCAGAGGGCACCTTGCTTCGGCTTCCCTCACTGGCAAGGCATGGCTTGACTAACAAGAGGTAGGGGTGGAGAAATGACCAGAATGAACCAGGTAAGCACTAGAGGGGGCGACTAAGAGCCGAATTTGCTGGAAGAGGAGGGATATAGGAGCCAAAAGGGAGGATGGACGTCGCCATAAGAAGAACATAGGGGAGTAAAGGCGCACAAGCACAAGAGGAGGGAACCTCGTACCAATGCCATAGCAAGGACGAGAGTCCATCTCTGAGCGCACTGGAGCAGTTAGTTAAGGGTGCGGTGAAGTGAGAATTCGCAACATGCATGAGGGGGGTAATAAAGGTGAAAGGGATCAACAGGTGTCGTCACATGGGAAGAGGCAAGGTGGCGGCACAAAATTGTTGGCTGAACACGTGGAACAGACTATCACCCCATCCGGGGGAAATTTTGACAAATTTATTAATAGCCTTTAATACTAACTATTTAACAAATAAAAATCCAAACAAACCTCAAACTACAAACTATTTAAGCCAATAAAAATCCAACCAAATAAACTTAATTTGTTTACATTGTTCATGATTTACATGGATATATATAAGATTTTTGAGTGGAGAATCTGTATTAGGGTTGACAATGTATGGAAGCCAGAAAGCATATTAATTATAATATTTAATTGAAAAATACAAAAGATAAAATGAAAATGTTTAAAAATCAAATAAAACTAAAACTAATGTAATTTGAAAAATGAAGGTAATATCCTCCTGCTAGGAGACTTTAATGCTAGGACTACAACTAAATAAGCTACTCTTTTAAGTGACGAATCCAACCATAATCCTTTATGGCTAGATGAGGACCTTGTTTTATCTAATAGCTACAAAAGAAGCTCTAAAGACCTAATTGAGAATTTGTTTGGTACTGAGTTGGTCAAGCTCTGCAGCTCTCAAGACCTAATAATTTGCAATGGAGTAATGAAGTGGCCAAACTCCAACCAAATGACTTGTATTCATGGGCTAGGTAGCAGTGTTGTAGATTGTGTGATATCTGATATCCCCGTTTCCAACCAAATAACAACTTTTGACCTTTTAAATGACCATGAGCCTGACTCTAATCATAAACCTTTAACCTTAACTCTAAAATTTTCCATGCATAGGAGCACCATTGAAGAGAATTCTGATAATCAAAGGAATTTGCGCTTTGACAAAAGTAAAGTTGACATTTTCTTAAAGGATTTAAATAGTAAATTAAACCTCCTAACTTATAAGGACAACATTTAAGAACTCTATCATAATTTTACAACTACCCTTTCCACTTCTATTAACAAGTTCTCTTTCGAGGTGTCCCATAAAAAGAATAATAGAACAACCAACCC
>JASDQU010507550.1:35045-48044 GCA_032191745.1 Picea mariana | reverse complement strand
ATGACAAAGTGAATTGAAGAAAGAAGTACATGTAGGCCCTGAAGATAATTAAAGAAAAGAATTACAAAATAAGAAAGTGTCAGGTCGGCCCTAATGTTAAAAGGAAGTGACATAAATGGTATAAATAAACATCATTATACATTCATTTGATACAAGTCGAATTTCATAGGTAATAAGAAGAAAAGAAGGCCAGATTTCAAGGGAGGATGAAGTCTTTTGGTGATGTGTTCTAAGGTATGTTATTTTCAGCTCATCTTACCATTTTTGCTATAATTTTTTTTATAGAACGATTCAGACGGTTAAATCGCTATGGTATTGAGAAGACATATCAAGGTACCTCTGGTAAAAATTTCAGCTCTTGATTCGCTATAATTATGGAGATACACTCTATGGAAGATAGGGTTTGTGACCAGTCCTGAACCTAGTCAATAAACAAGTGTTCCAGGTAAAATAGTCATAAATTCTTCATCAAGAATCCAAATGAAGTGGGAAAATTTTCATTGGAAAGAGTATGGACTTTCATTTCTTGTGTGCAAGTTTCAGAATCGGATGTTAATTATTGAGTGCGAGGCATTCTGTGCAAGTTCACTCTCCTGAATAGACCAGAATTGAATAAAGTCTACCATTCTTTCTATAACCTATTTTTGGAGAGGATTCAAGGAGTGAAAATTGGAGGAGTTTTAGAGAAAACATTGAGTAATATTATCTACAAGATCATAGTACTCCAAGAATTGAAGAATTGCAGAAATTGAAGAAGTCTCGGGATGCATTATCAGGTTCTATGTGATGATTGGTTGATGGTGATGATTTAATGTAAAGTTTTATTATCTCTCATATATTCTTGGGTGGAAGGAAGGGGCAAGGATGGAGAGTTCAACTCTCTCTTGATATTGGAGGATTGTATCTTCCTTTTGGAGGTTTATCCCTTACATTTGGAAGATGTAGCTACCTTTGGAAGTCATTACTTCCCTTGAACAATAACTATTGATTATTTCTCATATATTGTGCATGGTGTATTGTGGTGTATTGGTGTAACTCTTATGCTATTGTTCATTTCTCATTGGATATAGTTGAATGGTTTAATTATAAGTTGAAAAAGGTTTTTAGTTGTACTTTATATTGATTCACCCCCCTCTCAGTATCAACAACTACATGATAAACATTGATGCAAATGTGGACGATCTCAAATATTATGTGAGGAGGTTAAGCAATATCCTTTAATATTGATATCCTCACATATTGTCAAGTCATGTGTCTAGTCTAACCATGTCAAATTTCGACGCATGCAGGAACAATTTGAAGAAATTTAAACATTGGTTCCATTAATTGCTCATCGTGTGACATTGGTGATGGGCATGTTGGAAGACGTTCCATGAAATTTCAATAGAATTTCGACAAACATTCTGTATATGTGAATGACGAATGATGACAATGAGACTGGATGATGAATGTCGATGCAAACGTGGATGATCTCAAAGATTATGTAGGGACATCAGGAATCCTTGAGTCTTGAAACCCTTGCATACCGTCAAGACATGTGTCTAGTCTAACCATGTCAAATTTTAACACATACATGAAAAGTTTGAAGAAATTTCGACGTTGGCCCCATTCATTGCTCACCATGCGACATCGATGGATGACATTGGTGATGGGCATGTTGGAGGACGTTCCATAAAATTTTAAGAGAGTTCTGACAAAGCCCTAAATCCCCTAACCCATAAGCCATTGACCCTTAAGGAATTAATCCCTAATCCCTAAACCCTTAAGACCTCAACCTCAGTTAATCACTATTCCCTTAACACAAAATCCCTAAATACCCTAACCCCTAAGGCATCGACCCTTAAACACTTAAACCCTAATCTCTAATCTCTTAATCCATAAACCCCTATTCCCTAAGCACTTAAACATTAATCCCCTAGCCCGTAATCCCTAATCCATTAACCATTAAACTACCTAACCTGTAAGTGACAAATCCCTTAGCTCTTGACCCTTAATCCCTTAAACCCTAACCCCTAATTCCTTAACCCGTAATCCCTGTACCCCAAATCCCTAAATCCCATAATCCTCAAAGCCCCTATCCACTTAACCCCCAACACCTCAACTAATTAACTATTTAGGCATATCCGACGCTAAACTCGGTGCTAAATCCAACGTTATCTCCTGCGCTAAAGACGACGCTATTTCTGGTGCTATTAGCGCCTAAATGTTTTGGTTGATACAAAAAATGCCAGAAATAGCGCCATCCTGATAAATAACACCGACTTTTTCAAAAAAACGGAGAAAAATACACTAAAACAAAAAAGGGAGCAAATCACATGGATTTGTTGTAGTGTACATACCTATTTAAAAAGATTAAGTTATACTATATTTGTTTTTGAACGACCTTGTGACAAAATTTATGTTTATAGTTGCAATCAAGTGTTTGTGGGGTTTGAGGACATTGTTATTACATCCTCGATAGCTGGTTGGTAGGTTGAGAACAAGTGTTCATTGGATTTGGAGAAATTACATAGTTGTGCTTTGCATCAAGAAATTTTTTTAAGTAATCGCATTCAAAGAGAGATGGTAAAGAACAACTATTCGTTGGCCTTAGGGACACTTCGGAGATTTGAAGTACATAAGCATTATTCTAAGTAAACAATGGGTGTTGCATGTAATTGCAAAAAATATAAGAACAAAATTATTTGAAAAAAGGGCGTAGTCTAAGGTGTAATCTAAACTTACAACTTAATCTAAGCATTTACGTTCTATCTTTTGGCCTTTTTTGGACATATTTTCTCACCAATTTTGTCAAAAATCCAGTCATAAATGATTGAAATTGCATATTTGAGTTGTTAGGACTGTAGAACCCAAGTTTCCCATGTGCTTTTCAGAGTGTTGAAATCATTTATGCATTCAAAAAAAAAATTAAACAATGGAAAATTGAGATTTCATCAAGAATTGTATAATCAGATTGCAGTGATGGTTGCCAAAAAAACCACTAGGTAATATAGACATCATCATTCCGATGATAAATGCTCCTTCACTATTGTGGATAAGGAGCGGTAGCATTGTGGATGAGCCAATAAAAGAAAATTTACATAGAAGTCAATGTATCTATTGTATCCAGTTGCCCCCCCGGATGGGGTGACAACTGGAAAACATGTGTCCAGGGCAGTTAATAACCTGAGCAACCACCCTTTCCCTCAGTCTCTTCTGCATGAGTAGCATTCACTCGATGGGAATGTTGGTGCTCCTATGTCAGAAGAAAGCTTTAACAGAGCACTCAAAGTGAGGGCCAAACTTTACCTGGCTTGGTACGATTTGAATGAGAGTTGTCAACTCAACCTTAATGGTGCTCTCCATTATCAATTCAGAAGCTATGATGTTGGTAAGAAATGGAAATTGTCATCTTGTTCTTGTTCAGGGCCGAACTATGGCTTCCCCCTCCCATTTTGGTATTTTATTCTTTGGGTGTCCTCTCCCCCTCCTGGTTGCCAATCTCGCCCCAACTATCCCAATGCCATGAGAAAGGGGAAAGATAAAGCAGGGGCTAACCTATTACAACTTTGTTGCTCGACACCGTCGTCCACGCTCCTCCTCTGCACCAAATTCCACCTCCCATCTCTAATGTTCACCCTGCTAGTCCTTCTTTGGATAATTCACCCTTCTTTGTTCAAAATTGGTTGGACAATGATAAATCCATGGCTTATGTTGAGGAAGATTTCCCTTGGGATCCTCCTCAGGCACCTCCAGACTCCTTCCTTTTCTCAGACTTTGACATACTGATTTCGCCCCACACTTCTGGACAAAATTCTCTGGAAGGTGATTTCTCTCTAGAAACATAAAACTACCTCGTCAAAGAAGAGATCCCTACTAGTGGGAAAGATGAGGAGGCTCAACTAGTCAATGAGTCTCAACCAAATGCAACTTCACTACTAGAGATGCCTAGCATTTTTTGTTTCTCAGAGGAGCATCTGCAACTTATCTTTGACATTAGATGGGATGCAACAGATCAACTTCACCACCAAACTATTCTTTGTTGTCGCCTAGATGCTTTGTTTGACTCCCTTTGAAGCGAGCCTATCAAATGTAGATGCCTGACCAGTTGCCAACCTTATTTGTTTGCTCCTCAACCTCCTAATGGTGACGACAATCCGGGTTCGCCCATAGTTCAATTTATTTTTCTGTTATTATGAATCTATGTTGAGAACAACCATGGTTGTAGATATGTTGTTGCATAGTTTTTGGTTTACAATTTTGATCAAACTTTAACAAAAACTTGAAAGTTTGCCACATGTTCTGGTTTCCATATGTATGGAATAACAAGTGGCTAGTTTTTCCATGTATACCGGTTTGCTCACGATTTAAGGAAATAAAATTTTTTTATTTAAAAAAAATGTATCTAAGTGTCATAATCTCTCTTGACTAATATTTAATGAATCACTGCCATGATCTCTATCAACCAATATTTAATAAAAATTTTGACAATTTTGACAATTGTTTTTTTTTTTTGGATGTAAGATCTATATATTACCTGTCATGAACAAAAATTACAGTATCATCCTGAGTTCAAGTTTCTGGAGTGTTAAGTTGCCTTGAGAGGAAACCAACTCAGACTCATAGACATATTATATATGGTGTGGAAAATTAAACATATTCGTCGGAATCGCCCCGTGGGGAAACCGATTCAACCTATCCAAGCATTTAAATTGAAAATTAAACTGTATATTATAAAAAAAATTATAATGACCCAAGCATGGCCTATCAACTAACAAACACACAAAAAATACATTACCAAACACCCGTAGCCTAGACCGAACATTCCAGAAACTACTGACACTTGTCAAAAGAAAGCATGCATGCATACACTTGTACGCATGCCAACTCTCACGATGTCTGGTGGGCGTGCAAGCCCTTGGTTTCCACTACTAATGTGTCGTGCATGGTGTCGTGCTAATCCATGCCCATCTGTGCTTCTCCAACCATGCACTGCACATCCTTCCCCTGGAATTTTGGAACAAGAACCACCCCTGGAGAAGCGGGGGCATTGAGGCCCAAGTCTGAAGGATGCAAGGAATGGAGGAGATTCGAGAGCATGGATTCAATTTGTGTAGCTTGACGGTCCAAGTGCTCCAATCTAAACCGGATATCATCAACGCCCCTACGAACCATGAAGACCATGTCTTGGAGAATTGAAATTGAATCCCGAAGGCTCGGGGATGAAATGTAGTCTTGTTGGCGCCGCTCCTGGTTATGAGAAACCTCCACACAGAGTTCTTTTGAGTGCTCATTACCATCTTCCAACGAAGGCACAGAGGCTGGCAACAAAGATGGCGAAGGAGCGTAGGGTGGTGGACAAGAGGGATGTGCCACCGTTGAATGCGAGGTTGAGGCTAATTCGGGGAGAGGTCTAGGAGAAAATTAAAGAGAGTTCCCATGGAGGTCAAACCATTCGACGCAGCACTCCCAAGGCGAGGATAGAGGTGGAAGGTCAGTTTGGTCTGGTGAGGACTGATTTGAGGATGAAGACGAGGAGCTGAGCGCATGGGTGAAGGAGGGAGGGTGCCGAGTGGCCATGGCCGCACGATTCTGGTGCCAGATGGCACCTCGCTTTGGCTTTCCTTGTTGGTGAGGCATGGCTTGACTAACAAGAGGTAGGGGTGGAGAAATGACCAGAACGAACCAGGTAAGCACTAGAGGGGGCGACTAAGAGATGAATTTGCTGGAAGAGGAGGGATATAGGAGCCAAAAGGGAGGATGGGTGTCACCATAAGAAGAACGTAGGGGAGTAAAGGTGCACGAGTGAAGGAGGAGTGGACCTTGTACCAATGCCATAGCAAGGACGAGAGTCCATCTTTGAGTGCACTGGAGCAGTTAGTTAAGGGTGTGGTGAAGTGAGAGTTCGCAACAGGCATGAGGGGGGTAATAAAGGCAGAAGGGATCAACAGGTGTTGTCACATGGGAAGAGGCAAGGTGGTGGCACATAATTGTTGATTGAACGCGTGGAACACACTATCACCCCGTCCGAGGGAAATTTTGACAAATTTATTAATAGCCTTTAACACTAACTATTTAACAAATAAAAATCCAAACAAACCTCAAACTACAAACTATTTAAGCGAATAAAAATCCAAACAAACCTCAAACTACAAACTATTTAAGCGAATAAAAATCCAACCAAATAAACTTAATTTGTTTACATTGTTCATGATTTACATGGATATATATAAGATTTTTGAGTGGAGAATTTGTATTAGGGTTGAGAATGTATGGAAGCCAGAAAGCATATTAATTTTATTATTTAATTGAAAAATATAAAAGATAAAATGAAAATGTTTAAAAATCAAATAAAACTAAAACTAATGTAATTTGAAAAATGAAGGTAATATCCTCCTGCTAGGAGACTTTAATGCTAGGACTGCAACTAAACAAGCTACTCTTTTAAGTGATGAATCCAACCATAATCCTTTATGGCTAGATGAGGACCTTGTTTTATCTAATAGCTACAAAAGAAGCTCTGAAGACATAATTGAGAATTTGTTTGGTACTGAGTTGGTCAAGTTCTGCATCTCTCAAGACCTAATAATTTGCAATGGAGTAATGAAGTGGCCAAACTCCAACCAAATGACCTGTATTCATGGGCTAGGTAGCAGTGTTGTAGATTATGTGATATCTGATATCCCCGTTTCCAACCAAATAATAACTTTTGACCTTTTAAATGACCATGAGCCTGACTTTGATCATAAACCTTTAACCTTAACTCTAAAAATTTCCATGCATAGGAGCACCATTGAAGAGAATTCTGATAATCAAAGGAATTTGCGCTTTGACAAAAGTAAAGTTGACATTTTCTTAAAGGATTTAAATAGTAAATTAAATCGCCTAACTTATAAGGACAACATTGAAGAACTCTATCATAATTTTACAACTACCCTTTCCACTTCTATTAACAAGTTCTCTTTCGAGGTGTCCCATAAAAAGAATAATAGAACAACCAACCCTTGGTGTGACAAAGAATGTAAAATTGCTAGGAAATCCATTAGGGATGCTTCTAATGAGCCCTTAAAACTCGATAAGATCAATACGTACAAATCCCTAATTAAAAGGAAAAAAAGATACTATATCAATAAAAGGCAAGAGCAACTTTCACAACTATACAAGTTGGATCCTAAGAAGTTTTGGAGCCAAATTCTAAAACTCAATACTAAAGAAAATAATAGGATTCCCTTAACGGAGTGTAATTCCTACCTTAAAAGTCTTTACGAGTTCCCTAATGCCATGGACACCATTCCTATTGTCCCTACAAAGGAAGAAGTTTTTTCTTTAGATGACATAGAGTTCAGGGTTAAGCGGCTCGCAAATGAGAAAGCTAAGGACATTGAAGGCTACCAAGATGAAATTTTTAAAATTGGAGGGCCAATCCTTATCCCTCACATACACAAGATCTTCAATTTAGCAGTCAAGAAGGGCTTCCCTAAACCCTAGACGCAAAGCCTCATTTTTCCTATTTTTAAAAATGGGGATACAAATATTCCCTCTAATTATAGGACCATTATGATTAGCCTGATTTTATCCAAGCTTTATGGAATTATTTTGGAAAAGAAGATTATCATTTGGCTAGAAAGTCATGGTAAAAGAGCTAAAGGCCAGGCTGGGTTTAGGAGATATCATTCAACTGTGGACCATCTTGTTATCTTTAGGATCATTGCAGAGGAGTTCCGCAATACTAAAACTAATCGTTTTTGTTGTTTTGTTGAGTTTAGAAAAGATTTTGACATGGTTCGTAGGAAAAACCTTTGGAATAGGTTGGAAGAGATAAAAGTACCTCTTGAGTTGAGGGCTGCTGCAATAAGGATGTATGAGAATATTGTTGCTAAGTTTAAAAACAGTGAGGGCTGGTCAAAACAGATTAACTGCAATATCAGAGTCAAACAAGGTTGTCCCTTGTCCCCTACCCTTTTTGGCATATACATTGATAAGTTAGAAGAATGCTTGGAAAAAGCAGGTTGCGTCGGCCCTACACTCACTGGTATAGTCATCAATCTTCTTCTTAATGCCGATGATATCATACTTATGGCAAGGAGTCCCCATGATCTTGAAAACCAACTAAGAATCCTCAAGGATTTTTGCTCCAATATGGGTATGACTGTTAATATTGATAAGACTAAGGTCATGATTATTAAATCCAATAAGATCCCTTATGATACCTTTTTATATGAAAAAAACAACTTGGAGGAAGTGACTTCATACAAATATCTTGGAATTGATATTCACCACAAGCTCAATTGGAATTATAGCATTGAGAAAAGGATTATTGGGGGATGGAAAGTTTATTATGGGTTTGAAAACAATTGTAAATCAGTTGATCTTTGGAGTTGGGATAAGAAGAAACTCCTCTTTGAGACTCTTGTTACACCTGTTATTCTTTATGGATGTGAAGTCTGGGCTGTAGTATCTATCATGAATCCTGGAGAAACATAGAACAAATACAAAAGAATTTTATAACCTATAATCTCAAAATTAAAGGAAATACACCCTATCCCATCCTCCTCGTAGAAACAAGCCTCTCCCCTATTGAGAGCATGGCTATGACTAGATGCCTAATGTATAAGAACAAGTTAAACGACATGGAATACAAGAGGCTACCTAAAATTGCTTCAAAATCAAGTCATAACCACCATCGACTCAAGCGAGGATGGCATAAAGACGCCCGGTCTTGGCTAAACTATTGGGGAATCATGGAAGAAACCATTTGCAGAATAAAGATACTATTAAAAAAAACGTCAAATCAAAATTTAAGGAAAAAATGTGGTGCGATAAAGAGTTAGAGGAAAAAAGAAAATTAAGGTATTATAAATATGTAATCAACCCTAATCTAGAAGATCAAAATTATCTATCTGTTTTGCCAAGTGTAAAGAAAAAAATAAGCATTGCTAAGATAAGAACAAATTCTCACGAGCTCCATAGTGAAACTGGGCGTTGGTCGATTCCTAAAATGCCTTGGGATGAAAGAGTGTGTCACCTTTGTGACACTAAGAAGGTTGAAGTGCTTTTCAACTTCAACCTTCTTAGTGTCACAAAGGTGACNGAAACTGGGCGTTGGTCGATTCCTAAAATGCCTTGGGATGAAAGAGTGTGTCACCTTTGTGACACTAAGAAGGTTGAAGTTGAAAAGCACTTTCTCTTAGATTCTCTAGCCTATAGTCATATTAGATCTCATTTTCAAAATATTGATCACACTACCAACCTTCCTAACCTCTTAACTCAACAAAAGTATGGTGATCGTGGAAAGCTTCTCTTAATGCTTTTCGAGCACAGAAACAAAATTCTAAAGAATCACAAGTAATCACTTACCCTCTTAAGGTCTGATAGACTAATTAGGTCTTAGTGGACGTTAATCATCATCATCATCAAAGTAACAATGAACTCATTGCAATAATTTATAGTATTCAACAAAATAATAATAAAACTAATAATAATAATAATAATTTATTTTTAAGGTCATGGTGAGCACACCAAATTGATGTATGAGATCCCCTATTTGTGGGAGAAGGGTGTATGAGATCCCCTATTTGTGAGAGAAGGGACCTCTAGGCTCATGGATTTCACTGCTAAAATCTATTGAGATATACATTCATTGCCCCCCTCTAGATTTGAACCTATAATTTCCAAGAAAAAATCACGTATTCTTAATCATTATATATTAAATATTACTATTATCAAATAAGTTAAAAGAATTAATACTTTAAAAAACTATATTTAAATTAAAACTTTAATACAAGCTTTCGCTGATGAGGTGTTAGAAAGCTCGTGGCCACACAGTCCACAACTTCCTTTCTGCCCATAACCATCAAAGCTATTTTTAGCACAACAATACAAAGAAAATCAATGAATGGGACAATAAACCAATTCAATCACCTTCTTTTTCCAATAATCCAATAATTTGGTTTTGAAAGAACCATTTCTTTGGCTCTTTGTCTGGATGGAGGAAGAACTTTATGGCCTTTTCAACATTGTCTCATTAAAAAAATCTTAATTTATTTTTTTCAAAATAAAAAAATAAAATGAACATTTATATTATTAATTTATTTTTGATATTTTTGATTTTATTAATTTAAAATGATTTTTCTAAAATATCAATATTAAACCTTTTTCAAGAGTGAAATCCAAAATTCTATCACAAATTTTCATTATTATTATTTAATTGTTAATTACATTCTTTTTTCATCAACAATTTTTCTAAGTTTTAATCATTATTATTTAATTGTTAATTACATTTTATTCTATTTATAATTTTTTTTTTTTAATTTTAGAAATCTACTCCCTAAAAGGTAGCTCTCTTGGTAAGTTAGCAATTTTAACTGATTGCCATTTGTCATAAAATGATGGCTTCTTAGGACAAACCCCACCTCACTCATAATTTTTGAACCTCCTTTGAGGAGTAGATCTCACTTTTACCTCCACATTCTACTCCACCATACTCAATGCTTAGAGGGTCTCTTTCATTTTGGTTACTTGGCAATTGCAATTTTTCATAAAACAGAGTCCACATATGGGACTAGTGGACCTAGCTTGTCCTTTAAAAACCACAATGTCCACTTACAAAACCACATGTCTAGTGATAGACCTCAAGATATTGCATGGAGTGGGTTTGTGCAGTTATTACTCGCTACTCATGTACAAGCTAAGTGCTTGAATGATGCCAAACCTATGTTTCAGTCCCGATTATCGCTGTTAGAATAATAATGTATCGCTATAATATTTATGCCTTCATAGTAGATACCATCCCAGGCGTATCCATACCGTAACAACCATAAATTACGCTTGTATCAATGTCATCAAAGTTGGTTTCATACAAAGCCTSCCAGAACCAGCCAGCCCAGAGATAGCCCCTAGTTGACCAGTAACAATGTATCGTTGATTCACCATGATCACTAATGTCTATCCCTTGTTACTCCAGTACTAGCATCCTCGTTCCTATCCCTTGTTAAAACCTTGTCCGAGCCGGTCCATCCAAAAGCTCACATAATAGGATAATAGTTGTTCACAGTTGCAAGAGCATAAGTATAACTAGGTGGTTAACCCAGCTTCCAGCCTTCCACGTCGTGACCCCTACTACCTAGTAGGCTAGCCCTACTACCTAGCTCGTATACCCACTAGAGTTTTTGACGGGCATTGAAGGCAGTCACACGTCAAACTAACAGGTAGATAATTCTCATGCCAGTCAGTGATGACATGTAAATTTTATTAGCCAGTGTCAAATACGTCTAAAAACCAAAAAAACGTCCCGTGGGACGTCAAATTCCAGGCCTGGTCCTCGTCCGTAGTAGCTCTTTCTAGATGCGCAGGCCCATTGGGGGGATGCCTTGCAGTAATCGCTGGGAGGATCATTCTCCTCTTTAAAGCAGTAACCCCATGTGTATGGGCCATCTGGGGCCGATTGCCACCCGCCTGTTCAAACCCAATTTATTTCATATAATTTCTTTGTTAACTAAAGTCAAGTAAAAGCCATATCAGAGAATGAAATGAATGGTTATGGAAGTGTATACATACCGGTGGTTTCGTGGGAGGTTTGGGCCAAGAAAGCAGCGAGCTCTCTTTTGTTAGTAGTGAGATCACCGGCGGTGCCGAATCCGAAGAAAGCATTGGCAGCCGCAATGAAGGCGACGTATGAGTAGAATCCAGGCCTGGAATTTCAAATTTACATTACCTGTCAAGTGCAAATTTGATGACAGGTGTTTGTTTTTCATACCTGTCATTTTACGTTTTATGTAGATTTATAAGTGTCAATTTTTTTTATGTTATATGTTAATTTTATCATTATAAATTTTCATGCTGAGCATACAATTATCTATAATAAAAAATAACCCAAAACACAGTCAACAAAAACATTAATAATTAAATCAACATTTTGTAGTAACTTGTATTATCAAAATGAAGCATTGTTGAATATTACATAGTACACACTGTACTCCAAAATTTTCTTTTAAAGAGTTATCACTCCAGTGAGATTTTACAAAAGAAATATTTTAAATGAAACACCTTCATCTTCAGATTTTACAAAAGAAACATTTCAAATGCAACACCTTCATCCTCAAGGTGACTTCAAAATTGAGTATATCTCTAAATGTGGCATCCGAGCAAATGGTTATAAGCTCAAACATTATGGAACGCAATGAACAACGGTAAAACAAAAAGCCATAACAACAACAATGAACACCAATTAGAATTCTTTATTTAAAAATTTAAATGATAAATCCCTAAACCATAAAAACAACAATATCAATTTAACTCACCTTGTATTTTCCTATTCAAATCATCAAAATTACTACTATTTAAATAACATAACACTTAGCCATCCATAGGTTCAAAATTGTCACATCCCTGCAAAAATATATTTACAGAGTAACTAGATTTTACAGAATATTTATATGCTCTATATCGAATTTGACAACATAGTGGAAAAATATTATGAAAGTATTAACCAACTAAATATTTTTCAACTCAATATAAAGCAATGTTACATCTTTTTTTGCACTCTGTTTATAATCACTTGAGCTGTAGATTGCAACTATATTTCATATTTCTTCAAGTAAAATATTCAACATACTAAAAAGCATCTTGGCATGAATCCTCCACTCACAGCTCAAAGAGTATGGAACACATGATTATAAGCTCAAATATTATGGAACACAACAAGCAACCCTTCTTACAACAACATGAAACAAAAAAACTATAACAATGACAATAACAATGAACAATGATTAGATTTATTTATTTAAAAAATTAAATGATAGACCCCTAAACCATTAAAGAAACCATACCAATTTTATTAGCGAAAACATCATTGTATTTTCCTATTCAAATCGTCAAAATGTATACTATTTAAAGAATAGAAAACTTACTTGGATCCATTGGCTCAAAACTATGAAACCTATACATCCTTGCAAAAATATATTTCAAATGAGAAATAAGTTATGAGAGACCATTTACTGCAAAATTTCTTTTTATGAAATA
>JASDQU010507550.1:470-34945 GCA_032191745.1 Picea mariana | reverse complement strand
CGTATGCGAAAGATATCACATTCTGTTATAAAACCCAAACAGGTAAAAAAATGGGTGACTGTTCAGTCCGTACAGTCCGTACAGTGCCACGTGGTAGGCTAACTGTATAGGCCGTATGGCTGTACAGCTGATGTGGCAGCTTTTGGTGATGACACGTGGCAGGTGATGGAGCATATGATAGGCACAGTTGGACCAGTCAAAGGGTGACACGTGTCACCACTGTAAGGGTGACACGTGGCACAGGCTGACGTGGCATGGATGACGTCAGTAGACTGACTGGGAAGGTATGGCGATAGGTGGCAGGGTACATGGCAAACAGGTGGAGGAATCAGTGCTCAACAAGTGGCATTGTTCTCGACGAATGGAAAGGTGCCACGTGGCCCATTCATGGGCTGCCACGTGGCACCCTGTGATTGGCTCTCCGGTTTATGCAAAATTGGTTGGAGTTCACGGGAGTCGAACCCCTGACCTCCCATAGAGTATGGACTGGCAGGGATGAGCTAGCCAGCCTGCCCTCGTTTGGTTCTTAACAACTATGTGTCAAAAAAAATATTTGAGTTTGATTGAATTAACATTCGGAGGGGGGAAAGGGCTGGGGCTTAGCCCCAGCCCTCGACACTTAACACATGACATAACCGCCCCATATAACCAGGAGCATGGGGAGTTTAACTTGCGCGGAGTATGGGATAGGGCCTAGCCCTCGGACTTCGGCACCATCATGTAACCACCAGCGAAACAGAGGGGCCTATTCCTTAGGGCTCAGGCTATTTTAGGCCCGGTCCTATGCCCGCGCCACAAGACCAGAGCTGGATTCCGGATATGGGCCAACGCGCAGGGGATAGCCACAGAGCATGTGGAGCGAGCCCATAGGACCAGGGGGCTAGCACGAAGGGGGCTGCGCCCAAAATTAAACATAAAGTGGGTTTTTTGTTATATAGTTATGATTTTTAATTGATTTTGCCTGTAACTAATGAATTTTATCCATTTTTGGGAGATATTGGGCATTTTTGGAGGCCAAATTTTGGGAGGAAGTTGGGGATGGATAACCAACTTCGTATCTATAAAAACCAGGCCTGTTTGAGGCCAAGGAGGATAGTCAGAGCAGAGTTATGCTGAAGGGAAGCCAAGCCAAAGCCATTTTTATGCAGGGAAGCTATTGAGGAGCAGACACTTGCGGGCCATTTCTGGGAGCTCTGGACATCCGTTTTGCGTGTCGTTTTCTTTGTTGGGTTCTAGAGATCTGGAAGAACATGACCAAATCAATATTGTATCCAATTGGCACTACTGCGATGTACTTTGGAGCTTTTGAACAGAAATAAAGAAGCCTCCCCCACAGAGACAAAGGCTCGGAGACGTAGGCAACATTGTGCCGAACTCCGTTATCAATTCTCTTGTTATGGTTTGTTGTTTATTACTTCATTTCAGATCTGCATATGTGTACATGGATGTCATAATTCCTCTCTTTTCCTCATTCTTTCATTAAGCTTCTTAAAAGGGTTAATTAACACATGCAATTTAAAACTCAACCATAGTCATTAAAAGATCCTACGGATCAGAATCATATGGAGCTTTGAACAGAACTGAGGCTGGAGTAATGGATCGTGCCAACGAGCAAGGGACTGGGTTACATGGGATTCCACCGAAACAAGGGTTGGAACCGCAGTTGTATTCGTGTGCAAAAACAAGGGAGTTGATCACGGGCATATGTTATGGGTTATATGGAGCGCGTCGGGGCTAGGGGCTAGGGGCTAGGCCCCAGCCCTATTTTCGGTTGAACCATACAACAACACAAACATAAATATAATGTTTTCCCTTTGTATAACAAGCACCACCACGAGGCGGGCTGGCTAGCCCGAACTGCCCAAGGCAATATCCTGTACGAGAGTTCAGGAGGTCGATACCCGATGACACCATAAAAATTTTGCAAATGAAAACTTGAACCAATCCATGGGTGCCATGTGGCAGCCCATGTCTGGGCCACGTGGCACCTTCTCATTCGTCGAGTACATTGTCGCATGTCAATCGCCGATTCGCCCACATTTATGCCACATGTCTTCCCTATCAACATACTAGCCCAGTCACCATCTGCCACATGTCGTCGTACAGGCATGCCACGTCATCCATACGAACGTGCCATGTGTCACCACTACAAGGGTGACACGTTTCACTCCCTGATTGGCCCACTTATACCTGCCACGTCATCAGTCTGTATGCCCAGTCAGCCTACCACATCAGTTGTACAAACCCTGTCACGTCATTTGTATGATCGTACAGCCTGTACATTCAACTTCCACGTGGAACTGTATGGACTGTACAGACTGTAAAGTCATCAATTTTTTTTGCCAGTTTGGCAAAACGAACCGATAGCCATATCTGGAGCATACGACGTCTATTTGATCTCGTTCAAGTTGCATTGGGTTCATATCGACGAGGCCTACGCACATGTCCATTTTAAATCCATTATGAGAACTTTGATTTTTAGGCCTTTCTAAGCCCCATCAAGCTCCTAGATCCAAATCTAGATCAAATAGTCATGCTAATGGCACCCAATTTAGCGCCAACTATTCAAACAAAATAGATTTTAGGGTAATTATTTCATTTTCAACATATCTTGTTTTCTACCTTATTTTTGAAATTTAGTTAGGTCTAGATAGTGATCGTATTGTTAGTATTCACACATGCACACATGCCACATAAAGGAGGGAGGGGGAAATTGTACAAGCAAGCACAATCACCCCACAACCAATCAACCATTATGTCAATATGGGGGATTACTACTTCTATGGATGCCCATGCTGGCATAAGGATCATGGTATATTGGTGTTTATATTCCATGGAGAACCAATTATCACAAACAATGTGAGATAGGAGGGAAGAAGATTTTATAGTTGTAGAAAATATTCCCAGTTGTCACAAGATAAGTGTATTCCACTATTATTATTCACACACACACACACACACACACACACACACACACATCCATACATGCTACACGAAGGAGGTTGGTGAAGTTTGATTAAGCAAACATAATCATGTTGTAATTAATCTACCATTATGTCAGCAGGGTAGCCACTACCTTTGTGAATTCCCCTACTGGCATAAGGGTCATGGTATATTGAGGATTATATGCTATTGCAGAATAATTCTCACAAACAATGTGGGATAGAGAGAAGCGGAATTTATAGTTGTAAAATCTATTCCAAGATGCCACAAGATAGGTGTATCCAATCGTTATTGTTCTGGTTGCACCAAGAGGTGCATCCTACAACTCAATAAAAAGGGAACATGTAATGTAATGATAATGTGGAATATGTTAGAATACTACTACTAATAATAACATTTAAGTCACTTAATATCTTAATAATAACTTAGAGTGGGGTATGTACACCTTTATAAACTAAATATTCAAATTACTATGCAAAGGGGCTTTGTTGTCCCTCAAGCAAGTTTGACATTTGGTTAGGCGGTGACCTAAAATTTCACAAAAAAAAAATTAACACCAATCTAGTTCTATCTTAATCCTAAAACTATCAATTGTTCTAGGATTTAGTGTCGGATGTGCCTAAATAGTTAATTAGTTGAGGTGTTGGGGGTTAAGTGGATAGGATCTTTGAGGATTATGGGATTTAGGGATTTAGGGTACAAGGATTAAGGGTTAAGGGATTAGAGGTTAGGGTTTAATGGATTAAGGGTTAAGGGATTAGGGGTTAGGGTTTAATGGATTAAGGGTCAAGAGCTAGGGGATTTGGTGCTTATGGGTTAGGCAGTTTAATGGTTAATTGCTTAGGGATTATGGGCTAGAGGATTAATGGATACCAATGCAAGCTTGGGAAAATACCACTGATAAATCCTAAATCCGTTCATCTATCACACATATCTAGCCACTCCAAATAATAATAATAATAATAATAATAATAATAATAATAATAATAATAATAAAAGACAATATAACTTAGTTTGTGAGATCCCACAAGTTGCTTGGCATCGAGATTTGGCTAATGGCCAATTAAGACGTCGATGAGTGTTGCTAATTAGTGAACATGCTTTCCATGTGCCATTACAAAATCATGCACATGTTCATGGTAAGGAAAATGATTTCCATGTGGCTCTCAAAATGTATGTGCATCTATTATTCTTGTCTTGAGATTGAGATTTAAGGAGACTTCCAAATGTTTTATTTTATTTCTATTTCTTGATTTATTCTCTTGCGTCAAGGAGACTCTATTGCTTTCCTTTCTCATGCTTAAAAAGGCATCCACTATAATGGCCAAATTGATCTCCTCATCTCCTATCTTCCCCATAACCCTACATCATATACTCATAAAATGTTAAATTCCTCTTCTTATACAAAATATACACCATCATCATAAAACCTTACTTATGAATGATGTGTACTATCTACACATTGAATTGTATAGCTCCCATTCTATTATGTTATTTGGATTAATATTTGCTACTATTTTTGTCATTTCCCACCATCTTTTATTCTTGTTAATGTGGGTGAATCAACTTGAAGGATCCTTCAGAGGTCAGGTGGGGAAGTAACCGAAGAGCGAGCATGAGAAACAATAGAAGCGCACGAAATATGTTTCTAAGGAGATTCATAGGGCCATTACTGGCAAAGGTGAAGGAAACCACAAACATAGTCAGTCTTGAATTGGTTCCCAATGCGAGGGAAGTGCTCATTTACCTCTACGACAAAAACCTCAATGAAATCAAGACAATTGCAKAGAATGTCCCCTACAAGTCGAATTGGTTCCCAATGCGAGGGAAGTGCTCATTTACCTCTACGAMAAAAACCTCAATGAAATCAAGACAATTGTAGAGAATGTCCCCTACAAGAGGCATGTGGAGGCCTTCACCAACCACCGGATGAAGGTATTCYAGGAAGARRATGACTAAGAGACAATCGAGAAACGGATCGCCTGCGGACAGGTCGAGGAGCTCATTGAGGATGCCGAGAGTGAGCTCGAACTCATCCCTAAGATGGAAAGTAAACTCCTCTYCAGGGCTTATTTAAATTGAAACCTCGGACAAGAGTTTTGAGATTTTGACCTATCAGTCCATTGGTTGTTCAAATTGGAAATATTGGGAAAAAGGCTCGAACCGTGGACCTTCTCAAAACAACCATCGCATTTAACCATCGACATAGGGCTGCAGAATAAATTTTGCATTTTTGCAGCCAAGGATAATCGATCATTCACAATGTGATTGTAAATTGGATTTCATTCTGTCTTTTTATTGAGTTTTTAACATATTGGATAACAGAACTAGTAAGTTACCAAAGACCTAACCAGGAGACGCATTTCTCATTTCTTTCTTGTCTTGATGCTATGTTAGTACATTACTAATGAGTTTTATATGATTAATGTATATGCTGGGAGGGACAATAGGTTCACGTTTCTTATTCCCCCAAAACCTCAGCTTCATTCAATGGTGTTATTGATCCCTAGGCACAAATTTCTTCCACAACACACTCTTGAAAACACCATGTCTTTCCTGGTAACCGAGCCATGAAAATACCTGCAGAACAAAAGTAACTTCAAGCACTAAATGTTTAAATGAATTTCTATAGAACCTGTAAATCTAGAACTGCAAAGGGATGTTGTAGTCATTTAGGAGAAATATACTCCCTTGCCCTGTTATCAACTCCAAAAAATTATTCAAAAACTCTCCTCTGCTGTCATATGGTATATCTCTTCTCCATATGCTTTTCCACATTTCTCAAAGCATATAATCATGTGCCTCAAATGAATATGGAGAAAATTGGTTGCATGTACCATGTCTACTCTGGAATCTACCTGGGAACTTTATTTGTCTTAACGGGATCTTCAATTGCAGGTTTCATGTAGCCAAAGTAACTACCAACAAAGACCAAAGGAATAGATATCCCAAACTACAAAAATACCAAAAAAAACATCATGTCAAATGGTACTGCATTAGATGATTGTTTACCCCAGATCAGTGCATTGATGACAAAGAAAATGCCAAAAACAATTCCAGAGAAGATGAAAGCAATCTTCAGTGTGTTGATAAATTTCACAGTCTCCTTTTTGACAATAGCAGTAACACATAATTCTTTGTCTAAAGAATCTATCAAAACCCTGGCAAGCTCATTAGATACATATTCTTGAAGAGTATGATTGTAGAACAACAATTCAATAAGCAATGTTGCTTGTCTTGTCATCTCTGAATTGTTTGAACTATGAAGCACTTGCGCAATGGCGTATGATTGCAAGTCATTGCACCAACTCATGTAATAACCAGGTTTTCCACTATCACATTCCTACAATAATAAGAGCGCAAACACATTCCACATATAACTCTAAGAAACTCCTTTCACATATAACTCCTTTTAGATAAGCATTGCATAGTAGTAGTCATTTTCTTCCCATCACCAAGAATGAGCTTTGTTTTTAGTTTGTTGATTTTTTGTCATTTGCAACTGCAAGAACAAGTTTGCATAAGTCATCCTTATCAAAATTTGATGCTATGCTGAAAGTAACCAAAACTTGCAAGAAGATATGGGATTTCAATGCATTTCCATTAGCGACATCTCCTTCAAGATTTATCTTGGATTTCCATTCCTCTATAATATCTCTGGATTTTGAATCAAATGCCTTTGTCGTTTTTGTCTTTGATTCTCTTGATTGAGTTTGAAAGATCACTGTCTCTTTTGCATAGACTACTCAATGTACCAGTAATGAAGAAATTTGTGAAAATTCATCAAAATATTCCATTGTTATTTGACCTAATCGTCCTTTGGAAATGGCACTCACCATTAACGATAGAAATTCTGTCAATATAAGATATTAACAAATAAAGTGTGTATGGGACATAATTGCATTCCTCTGAAACATCATCAAGCCAAGCAATGAGTACACTCCTCGTATTTGCATTTATATCTCTGTATAAGAACTTTTTTCAGAATCCCAAGAAGACCAAAACTTTCAGACAAGTTTCCACTTCAGGTGCCATTCAAAGTGCATTTAATTTTCCTCTCTAGGATATATCCCACATGTACAAGAAAACAATAAATTTTCTCTTTATATATCCATACACCTATAATACCTTTCGACGCTTTGAGCACTCACCATGCAACTCGTGGGATTCCTTGATGTTGAATGTGGTGATAGTAGCTTAGTCTTTGATTGCATGCTTAAAGACCAGGCTCGATGAGTATATGGCCCAATAACCTTTTCTTTTTAATGAAAATAATAAAACTGGGTGGTTCGGGCTTGACACTTAGTGCTTACAAATATGGACTTGACCCTTGGAGGACTTGGCATAAAGAGCTTGAAAATTACACTTATTTCTTGAAGGAACCTAATTTATCATCAAATAGTCCATACTTCTCGTCACAGGGTCACCACTTCTTCATCTTTTGTGGTAAACCTTTAGACTTTGCTTTTCTCTAGTATTGAACGATATAGAGCTTTCAATATTCATTTAGATTATGAGGAGGACAAAAAAGTAAGAAGTATACTACATAGTGCACGATGGTAATAATAATAAGAAGAACTTTCCTTTAGAATTTACTAATTAATACTACGACCAACAAAATTCGAATCCAATCTCATCATTAAAAATATATTGTTTTTCTTTTATTGACAGTAACCCAGATCAAATTGACACTAATTATGAGAGATCATTTAATGTTGGCAGTCTTGGTTTCTCATAATTTGCAGAAGTTTGTGGAAGACCAAAAGAAGAATCACAATAAGTTGGAAGTGATAGTCAAAGGTTGGGCTATAATAAGACAATTTAATGGATTAGCAAGCCGACTGGGTGACACTAGGTAAGATATCTATCACTGTCTCTATTGTACATAATTTCATCTCCACCTAACATAAAGAAGAAACGTGGTGGATAAATCACCATATCATATTCATGGCACAACCTGCAATGCAAAAGCTTCTCTACAGGGTTAATGTAGAGGTAATTACAAAGAAGCAGATGCAGCAGAAGATGTTCCTCACCAATTGTTTTGAAATATAAAAACTTTCTTGAAGAAAAAGAGAGACAGAGACATCCCACAAACATGTTTCAGTTTCAATAATTCCTCTGTAGCCTCAGTACAAGATACGAGGTCTAGTGCATTGGGTCAACTAAATTTCAAGTAATGTACCTTCACAAGTAGAAATACAACCAGCGGGTTACTCTAAACACAGATTAACAACAATACTTTATACAAAATCTTTTTCAAAAAAAAAAGTATCATGAGTTAGCTTGTGATTCACAGAGAGAGAGAATGATGGAAACGAAAGACACCTTTCAATTCAGTCTACCAAAATTTAATGAGCTTGACACCCATACAAGAGATTATACCCTCTCGTTGGAACACAAGGGAAAACTTATGGGATTTTTGCCATCCAACGCCTTCCATTTGCCAAAGGAAATACAATTTGAATTCTTGAATTTGGTTGAAACACATTTCAATGATTTAGTACTCAAAGTTGAGACATTATCCCATAACTGCCAAGAATTGTAGAATGACATCCATGTGTGTAGAGCAAGAGCCCATTGCCCATAAACCTATCAAGGCATATGATGAGTATCTATACTAAATATTTGACCAATTCCCTACCTACTTCACATAATTATATATACTAAGTATTTGACGAATTCCCTACCTACTTCACATGATTATAGTCTCCCTAGAAGAAAAACGATTCCCATGCACAATCCAACTCAAATTACAAATACCAAACCCTCTAACGCTTTAAAATAATTATGTCAACAATGGGTTGAGAGTAAGATTATAAGATTCAAAACTCCTCCATTTATCATAACAACAGGTCTAAGAGATTTGTGATTTTGTTGTGGGAGGAGAAGTTGCTTTCTTACTTTTGGGTTTTTTCAAGGTACTATCGTTTGTTGTGTCTTCATCCTCATTTTATTTATAATTTGATATTTCCATTGATATTTTCCCTGTCATTGATAGTTTTCTTTGTAATAACTTAAATGTTTCATACCTTGGAAAATTACTTTGGTGTATATGTGAGAGTGTTTTTCCCTTGAAACATGTTTGGAGGATTTTCAGACAATATAATTGTTTGAGAAACTTGGACGACCCTCTATATCCCTTCAAATATTGAGTGTTTCTATCTTATTTTTGTCTCCACACTTCTTCTATTTGTTTTGTTTTTTATAGAAACATTTGGATTTAGTGCCAACAAGCAAAGTTGCTTTACAATTCACCACTTCATACACTCCACACTTAATGCCACTTCACTCTTTTTTAGCTTTACTAGATCCTGCCTACCAAAATTTGAATATGGTTTATCTTTATGGAAAGTACTCCAACTTACCTCTAGACCACAACTTGATGGACATGGTAGGGATAACCATATAATGGTCTCTACACTTTTTCTAGTAGAAACATTTGTATTAATGATTCAAATAGTTACATATAAACAACATGGTTGAAGGCTATAGATTTTGTTCAAAAATTTAGGGCCTATGACGCTTAGCTATAGTATACAAAATTTGTATAGCCTTTGTGATGAAAACCCAATAATTTCTTTTACGACTAAATCATTTCCTACTCAGAGGAAAAACTATTACATTTCAGCCTAAGACATCAAGATGCGGTAAAAAAAACATGACGGGATACTTGAATATCGACCTCATTGTCATTGTTGGTGTTAATGACAATGCTTTCTGCTGCACTTTTGTCCATAGTGCCAGTGATCATGTCCACCTCACATGTTCTGAGAAATTTGACACTGATCTCCACGAGGAGGGATATAGCTTCCCAGGGTTTTCCGCCTTTAAACAACACTTAGTACTCTACTCCTTAGCTATTTCTTCATGGAGGTTGAACCTTGAAGGGTTCTATTTTCTCAACTGTCAATTCAATCTCGAGGGTTCCTTCTTCAAGCTCAAATCCTTTGTTGGCACTCTGGTTTGCTGCAGAATTGAATTTTTACTAATTTGTTGTAACCCGGTGTCTTCGATCTCCCTAAGAATAGATTTGGCTCTTTTTTTTTTAACAGTAACATGGAATATTCATATTAATTTATAGAAAAGATGAATACACTGGCCACACCTATATCAAGGTGGCCCCTTTTTTAGAAAAAGATTTTCATTTTTTCTCATCTCCATCTGAAGTTGGTTGAGGGAATCATTGCAAATCTCTCAAATACAAGGTGAACCATACCAATTGAATGTTGAAATACACTGATCGATGTGTCATGGTCACTAAATTGTGATATGAAAAAAGTAGTGCACAAGACTCGTAGGATCTGCTACAGGTAGAAATTTTATCCACCCTTAGAGGGGTCATTTGAAGGTCTGAATTTTGTGGAAAAGAGATGTACATGACATGATTTTGTGGTAGAGAGATGTATAGGAAAAATGTCATAGGATATGATCATAAGAGCGAGATATTTCAAGCATCGCCTCTCCTTTGAACCAAATCATTCTTCTTTTTGATAGCTCTGAGACCTCATTAGCAAGAGAGTCTTACAACTCGTTATGTTTTCTCAACACATGTGAAAGTTGAACCTATG
The DNA here is from genome assembly GCA_032191745.1 of Picea mariana. NCBI lineage: Eukaryota > Viridiplantae > Streptophyta > Pinopsida > Pinales > Pinaceae > Picea > Picea mariana. Next base: position 24,431 of record JASDQU010507550.1, on the reverse strand, counting down.
TGAATCTCTATTGCTGCCATGACCCTCTCACATAGTTTATGGAGTTGCAAGTTCAAGGCTAAGATTGTCATTGAAAATAATTGTATGAAAAGGAAAGAGTCATCAACACAAATGATAAATCCAAAGGTTAAGGAATGAAGACAGAGTCTTTGGAGGACAAAAACTTCTACAATGTCATTTGTTACAGATCGTAGACCCTTTTCAAATTTAAATTTCAGTCTCCCATAAACATCGCAGATGGCTCCCCAAGTGGACAATGCTCCTTGGATTAGCCTTAGAAGCCCCAACAAAAAACAAAAAGGGTTTTTTTTTTCATGAGATCCAGACACTGATGTTTTCTTCTGTTGGGACGATCATGTAGGGACATTCCTCAGGATCTCTTGCTTTTCCTATGGGTTCATTGTTTTGAACCACTCCCATAAATTTAAGAATTTTAGCCACTTGATTTCTCTTGAAGTGAGCTCTGGATCTTGATGATTTTTTTAAAAATCAACTACCAGCGATTCTTTTAATAGGGACATAACATAGCTGATATCTCTCTCAAGAGATGAGGATTTTCCTTTAAATATTTCAATATTATGAGCAACCCAAATCTACCAAAGGATGTAGGTTGGAAGGCAACTCTAGAAATTTGACAATATTGACTTATCACTCAGCGAGAAGGGGCAAAGAGTTTGTCATTACTTAAATATCGTATCCTATTTCTATGGGCATATGTTGCGCTATAAATTTCCCCCTCTTTATTTACTGTCATATTTGTCTAATGAAGCTACACTCAATAAAGATGTGTTGAGTTGGTTCCTCAATTTTGCATATAACACAACAAGAGTGTATATATAAGCCTTTCTTTTTTAGATTTTCAGCAGTTAGGAGCTTATTGTGTTTCAGGGGTCAAAAAGAAAAAAACATTATTTAGGATAGATAAGTTTTTCCAAATTCTTTGCCAGTCTCTTGACTTCCTTCTATGTAGATATGATTGTAGGAATTTGTAAAAGAGCATATCCTGCCTTTACATTGTAACATTTGGAGGAATTCCCCTACACTAAAATATTTTTGGTTGTTGTTGTTAGGGAAAGGTCCATAATCCAAAAAGGATCCAGATAAGGCTAAGAACAACTCAGAACTCACAGAGGCAACTCAAGACGCTCAGAATGGCTTCAACAGACAGAGAAAGGGAAAAAATTCAAAGTTCCCAAAACTCAGTGAAAATGACATGATCGTGAATATCGCGTCGCAAGATTTCTATCGGCGCAAATGACTCATCAAACAGAGTTAGGGATTGAAAGATATTTGTGGTCAAAGTTTCTTCAACCTAGCCCAGTCAGCAGGGGTTGAATCAACATCCGTACTGCTGACGTAAACATCCATACAACACACGTGGCAGGAAAAGGAAGGTGACTTGTGTCATGCTGACATCATCATGGTGACATGGTAGGACCTGAGGCTGCCATGTGTCACCTAGTTTTGGCATTTTTGGGTCGATCTGTGGACCAATCAGATCGTGCCATGTGGCAGTCCATATGGTCCGTATGTTGATGTGGCACGATGAGGTGGCGTGATGACTTAGTAGAGGAAAACGTGGCCCAATGAGAGGCTGCCACATGGACCAATCAGAGGTTGCCACGTGGCAGGCGAGAAATGCTCAATGATAGTCTGTGAGCAAAATTTGAAAAAATAATATAGTTTGGCGGGTCTTCCAAATCTGGCAGACCACGCCAAACTTGGCCATGGTTTAAAACGTTGGGATATGGATTATCACCACCGCTAAACTAGCGTAACAAACCATGTTATATATATATGTGTGTGTGTGTGTGTTGCAACAACATAAAACCCAAAAGGGGGAGGCCCGCGGGTTTGACCCCGAGACCTCCTCCCCCATATGTGCCTTAATACTTTTGCCCAAACCAACATGCCATGGGCCATACATTGTAACCAACGCCATGGAAAAGTATTAAATGTTGAGTCTTCCCAGCCAGTGGGGGGAGGCATGCATACGGTACAACCTCTTGGGCATAGAAATCCATGCAGTCCAGTCATTAATGCAGGTTGCAGAGAGGGAATGAAAATCGAGACAAATTTCTTCTTGGGCCTGGGAGTGCCAGATTTGGATCAAGGCATGGAGACAACCATTTTTGGTTAATTCACCACCACGAATTCAGTGGTGTTGTCTATTTTTTTATCTGAACATTACTTCTGCAGCTTGATTTCAGAATGAGGTATACTTATGTATTTTGTCAAATTCTTTTGTTGAGTTAATGAAATAGCCTACCCATTTGAGAGAAGGACCCGAAAACGTAGTCCACGAGGGACGAACTCCATTATCAAGTTTTTGTGTTCAGATTTGATGCTTATGTCTCTTCATTTTTTATCTTTTCCTTTTTTAATGGTGCACTTTAATTTATGCTCATTTAATGCAATTATTTATAAGTCACTCGATGAAAAGATCTCAGATCATGTTGGTATCAGAGCAGTTGTCTTTGATTTGAATTGTTGAGTGTGAATGATTACTAGGGCCAAGAATAAGCAAGGTGAAGGAATTATTAATACTTTCAATCTCGAAGTTGGTCGTGCATCCCAAAGGAAGAAAATGGCAAAAGAGGACAAGCATGATGAATAGGAGAAAAACTTTCATATGGTATTTTATCGCATGTCTGAAATGGTCGAATGAATGTATGGAGATTACACAAAGAGGATGAAGAAGAAAGAAAAGAAAAATGAAGCACATACAGATGATGATGCTTCAATAAACCAAGGGGCTAGAGTAGATCCTCCTGAGCCTCCATCTTCACCTTTAAGTTCTAGTTCTTCTTCCTATGAGAATTCTCATCATTCTCATAGTTCTAGCCATAAAGCCTCTTTTAAAAAACCATTATTAAATCTAGATGTAAAATTTTCTTTACCTATGTTTAATGGAGATGTTAATCCTGAAAAGATAGATAATCGGATTCGACAGGTTGAAGTGTATTGTCGTGTTCAACATATTGATGAAGAAGAAGTTAAAGTGAAACTAGCTTCTCTTTGGTTGGAAGGCACTGCTCTCATATGGTGGGAAAGAAAGCTTCATGACAGAAGTAAGTGTGGTAATATTATTTCCTCATGGTCGGAATTTAAATCAACGATAAGGAAGAAATTTTATCCATTAGGGTATTTACATAAAGCAGTGATGGAATGGAAAACTTTAAGGCAAAGTAAAGGTCAATCTGTAAAATGTTTCACAGAAGAATTTAGGAAGAAATATCTTGCATTGAACATTCCTTTGGATTCTTATGAAACTTTAATGAAGTATATTAGCACACTTCACAGTTATATTTGTCATACTTTGCTCTTGTTTAACCCCACTAGTCTTGACAAAGTTTGTGTGAAAGCCACTCACCTTGGGAACAAGGGGAAGCATGTTCAAGAAGATCCCACAAAGAAACCTTCCAATCTCCAACATAAAACTTTTAAGAAGTTTAAAAGGAAGGACAAGAAAACCGCCACCATGACGAGAGGAGGAAAGCCATCTTGCACTCATTGCAAGAAAAGCGGTCACGATGAAGAAAATTTTTGGAAACTGCATCCAGAAAAGAAACCAAAACAGTTCGGTGGAAAAGGGAAGACAAAAATTGTTGCTACATTGCAACAAGATCTTGGTTCTGATTCAGGAGATGAAGGAAAGATCACAGTGGTTGGAGTACAAGGTAAATATTCCCTTCATGCTAGTTCAAGTTCCAATAATGAATCTCATGATGATGAATGAAAGAGGAATGAATTATTTCACATAAGAGTTGTATCTAAACACACCAAGATAGATACATTATTTGATCCAGGTTCTCATGTAAACTTAATATCTGAAGCACTTGTTAAGAAGATGGGTCTTGAAATGAAACCACATTTGAAGCCTTATCCTCTTGGTTGGGTATGTGATAAATAAAAACTTAATGTCACCAAACAATGTAGGGTCATATTTGTTATTGCTTCAAAGTTGATTGATGAAGTGGATCTGGATGTTGTACCACTTGGTATATGTGTCGTAGTGTTGGGAAGTCCTTATCTTTATGATAGAAAAGAAGTCTTCTTTCATCATGAGAACAAATACCACCTTACTAAAGGGGAAGTGGAATATATTGTTAGAGCTCGCAGCATAAGGGTAAATACAACACTTGTTAGTGTACGCAAAATGAAAAGACTCATAAACACTAATAAGAGATATGTACTCATGGTTGTTACACATTATTTTCATCATCTCTATGACCATTAATGATGTAAACCTATATGTTGCCTTCAGAGGGGTCAGTGGCCTAAGTTCCTGAAGAAAGAAGGGAGAAGAACTTTTCCTGAGAAAAGAAGTTGCATTCTCCTTTGTAAAAACCCTATTAAAGAGGATGTTCGCAGGTTGTTATATAGGCAGGGTGCGAAAATGCCTGATTTTTGTAAGCAGCACCATAGCTAGGTCGCGAAGTGTTCGCAGGTTGCTATATAGGCAAGGTGCGAAAATGCTCATACGTGGGAAAAACGAGCATCTTCTTGATGCTTCTAGAAGGAGAAACTTCCATGGTGAGATGGCATCCGAATGGTTTGGATCTTACTCGCTTTCATGATTTGGTGGGATCATCCTAACCTCCTCACCTTATTCTCTTCAACTTATAAAAGAAGAGGAGCTCTCATGGAGAAAGTTAGCTTTTGATTTTGGAGCTTGGATTGGATTAAGATTTGGAAATTGTTAGCTTGGCTAGATGAGCCATTTTGTCAAGATAGATTGTGAATATTATCAAATCTATGCTCTTAAAATTCTTGGAGTGGAAGTGTGTGGGGAACAAAGGAGAGTTGGAAGGGACCTTACGACATCAAGGCCATGGTTGTAATCTCTCTTTCACAATTAATATGATACAGTAATATGATTCTTTCCTATAAAGCTTTTTGTGTTTTATTGTATGATTCCTTGATCACATACATAGGTTTATATTGAGTTTATGCTATTACTATCACTTTGGTTGGTTGCATTATTTTGAGCATTCATCATTGTATGAGTGTTGGAACGGAGCTAGGATGGCGATGAAAAGAGGAAGCGGTGTTTAAACGGTATGTCACCTATCCCTCTTTAGTTAGTAAATTCAATATCTAAAACGTAAGGAAAGTGTCATCTTCTGGTGTGTTTTGTTCTATATCTAGGTGGATCTAGGGAAATCAGTTAGTGTCTGCACCTACCGATTTATCCAATAAAAAAATTGGCGAATTCACTAGGGAACGGATTGTTTCCTAGTTAGTCTAGTTTCCCTTGCTTTGATTACTTGATTTCTGGTCTCTGAGTCTATGGGAGATCCATCCAGACTCTCTGGATCTAAAATTTCACTTAGAGTTTTTGTCATTTTTCCAAAATCTCTTTGATTACAAACAGTCTTGCACTGTACTTGTTTAGAGCCTGCGAAAACCCTTGATTTTCGCACCCCACTGTTTAAGCCAGTGCGACCTGTTCGCACCCTACCTGTGTCTAGACTGCAAAAATACTTTATTTTCGCACTGCACCCCACTACTAGGCTGGGAGCTCATTTGTAAAAACTTTTTGGATTGGGTCTTGTTATCTTTTGATGCCCAGTTTTGCTTTGATCAGCTGGATTGAACTTTTGGAGCCTATATTCATCTGTTTACAATCTGCTTGACATTCTTTGAGTTGTTTTTAGTCATCTTTGCTTTGTTTGATTTTGAAGGATTAGTCCTTGCTTTGAGTGTCTTTCAATTACAAAGTGCGTGTTTTCTTTAGAATTGTTTAGGGAAAGATCAAATTTCTTCTAAATAGTTCGCTTTAAAAGAAAACTTTTAGTTTGGGTTTCTTTGTTTTAAGAAAGTTCATTATTGATTTTAGTGAATTTTTTGAAACAAAAAGATTTAATTTCTTGCTTTATATTGGGGGTATCCTTGCATTTGAAGTAGCAAAATTGCATGATTCTTGTCATTTTTTTGTCTTAAATTCTGAAAAAAATTTCCCCTCATGGCCAGGGGGGGCCATGAATCACGCATTAGTGTACAGTCTCTTTTTCTCATTTCTTGAGAATCTTTATATGGATGAGTTTAATAAATTTTGGGACATTGTGCATCTGAGAATGATAAATGTTTTCTCCTGCTCGTAGCATAGCTTTCATCAAAATGAAAATATTTCATCTTCATCTCTTTGCATAAATTTCGAGTCGGTCAAAACATCATATTGTCCACGCCATTTACCTCTTGAGTAACAACAGCCATAAAATAAAACGCTTATAAAAATTGATTAGACATTTTTATATTTTCTGGTAGCAAACCTACATTAGATTAGTCGTAGGGATTTGGAATAGGTGTGAAAGATAAATTTCCAAAGCTGCAAACAAACATAGTATCTTGTGATAGGGAGAGTTAAATCCACTTACTACATTTTTTCCTAGGAATCCCTTCTAACAAAAGGGTCAATCACGAGGTCACATTGAGACTGGAAGAGTTACTCACCCTGCTTTGTTGGTCTTGGTGTAGAGATTACATGTATTATGGGGGTCGCTTGAGAGGTATACCCACAATAATGAGTGGAAGTCTTTCAAGTTAATTTCGGGCTAGATACCCTGCTCTTGCGCGTGGATCAGACTGTCGACTATTTCCCCAAGCATCACTGTAGTGATTGGTAACCTTAGTGGCCTATCTCTTTAGGGTCTTTACACAAGGTCACTGTGGAGGGGCAAGTCTTCACGATACCTAAAATCGACGTTGGCCAAACTCACTCGGGCTCCTTGGAGGGTATACCCATGATTATGTGTGGGAGCTCGCACCAGGGTGTAAGTTCGTTAAGCAGGTCGTCAACGTAACTTTTCCACCCACTCTATCTCAGCCCCTTCTTACTTTGTTCCTGCGACGTTAGATTTTATCACCAACTAGTGAGCTCATTGCGAGAAGGTTTTGTTTACTTGCTTGCTTACTATATTTTTAGCATGTGTTGTTTGTTTTCCCTAGTGGACTCTAGATTGGATCTTTATTTTTATGGTGTCAGTTCCCGGAATGACCACTGAAGGAACTCCTTTTCCAGGGGAACCTTTTTTTTTCCCTCTTACGAAAACATTGGTCCTCCTCGTATTTCTACATTGAGCCTTCCAGGTCTCACAATTGGATTATCGGTATGGTTGTTTTCCACTAAGGTAATCCCAAATGCAGTTAGTGCTTCAGTCACAAGCACTTCCCCCCCAAGAGAATCAACTTCATGTTGATTCTTCACCTTCTTCACTAGTAAGGTCTTCTTCGTCTTCTTCACTTGCAAGGTTGTCTTCTGTTTCGTCTTCTTCATCGAGTGAAAGTTCTGAAGATAGTAACCCGGTGAATAAGAAAAAGAAGAAAAGAAAGGTTAAGAAGAAGAAAGATAAACAATGGTCAAAACCTCCAACCACTGTCAAACATGTTGGAAAACAACCAGTTACTGTTAATTGTGCTAGGAGTGTTGATGATGTCAAGATCACCCAAACAACTCGTAAGCCCAAGTACCCTTGCAGGATTTGTAAGGGTAGCCATATTCTTAAGGATTGCCCTGGTCTATCCAAGGTTATAAAAGTATGGTATACACACCATGACCAACCCATGTTGTCAGCCTCTGAACAACATGTTGATGGCCTCTCATCAACTCGTCATGATACTGTTGGGAAGAATAAAAGTACAGTCAAGTTCCTGTGTATGTTATGCAAAGGGAGTCATCTAACTCACCTTTTCCCTCGTATGGACAAAGCCTCGAAATTACTGGAAGACATGATTGTTTCACAGCCTCAACTTCCAGTTGCTTATCGTAAGTTTTCTCTCAACCCCCCTGTAGTTGATGGAATGATCACTCTGGACCCGTCACCGGTCAATCCGATTGATTATGTCGTCAATCTGGTCACACCCTTAATTGAACCAGTTGACAAAGTGGTTGAACCGATCCCATCCTCGTTCCACCCCACTCTCCCGTTAGAGAGTGAAACCCAAGCGGTCGATCTGTTTCCACCTGTAAACCCCATTCTCCCCTTGGAGAATGAAACCCAAGTGATCAATCTGATCTCTCCATCGGTCGATCCTACTCTCCCGCTAAAGAGTAAACCCAATACTAACCATGTTTTTCTCGTTGATACAGAATCTACCATGCCGGTGGGTATTCCTCCTTCTCCCGTGGAACCCCCTCCAAGTAATGTGGCCATCCATTTTGATTGGGGTGTGCTAACTGGACCTCGTCTTCCCTCTCACATCCCTTTCCAGATTACAGTACAGGTTTTTGGTCGAGACATTCCTCAGACACTAATAGATGAAGGTGCGTCCATTAGTATTTTGTCCTCTTTTGCTTGGCAAGCCATGGGTTTTCCTCAGCTTGTGTCGGTTACGCAGAATCTGTTAGCTTTTAATAGAAGAACTAGTCAACCTTTAGGGACCCTTCCTCAGTTTCCTATAACTTTGGGAGGGAAAACTGTCTTTATTGACGTCATGGTAGTCCAAGACCCCTTGGATTTCACTTTACTCCTTGGGCGATATTATGTCTATTCCATGAAAGCTATTGTGTCTATTCTTTTTCGTGTGATATTTTTCCCTCACGATGGACAATTTGTGACTATTGATGAACTTTCATTCATTGACCCCGACTGGATTGCCTCCCTAAATGGTTATTATATGCAGATGGTATTGCCCCCGCCACAGGTCAATTATGTGGCGTTGTCGCCCATGGCTTCAACTTCTGATGACTTAGATCCAGTAGTTGACATGGTGATCTCTTCGATAGGGTTGTTAGAGACTGATCTTTTTACTCATGTCGCGACCCTCGATGTGGTGTCCTTCCAGAGTGTATTTCTTACTTCCAGTGAAGACCTCTTAGAATCCATGACCGAGTTTTGTCCTTTGATATGGTGTCATTCTGGAGCATTGTCCTTTTGGAATCCATGATCAAGAAGAGAGACTTCAAGAATAGTTTTTGCRTCTCTGGGGAAACCTTGTTAAAAAATGAAACATATGTCTTTGAGCATGGTTTTCTGATTTCAAGCTCGTTAAAAAATGAAACCACTTACGAGAATATTTTTTTCATCTTTGTGGCAACCTCGTTAAAAATGAAACAGAGGTTACCAGCATAGTTCTTGTTTGTGTCAAGCTCGTTAAAAAATAAAATAGTTTTCCTCCTCTCTATTTAAGTCAAGTCCTTCGTCGAGTATTTGAAGCTTCATTTCATTCTCCTTTGCGGTTGGATGAAACGAAGCTTGGGGGGAATTTTCCTCAGCCTCTGGACTTCATGCTGAAGTTGAGCCGCTAACTTCTTAAACTGGGGGCTAAGTACCAACCATCCTTGTGTTCTGCGTTGGGAAGTCCAAGCATAGTTTTCTATGGTTCAAGCTTGTGTAAAAATGAAACTTCCTATCTCAAGCATAGTTTCCTTTGGTTCAAGCTTGTGTAAAAATGAAACCACCTACCTCAAGCATAGTTTTCCACTGGTGCAAGCTTGTGTAAAGATGAAACCAAGTCCAAGCATAGTTTTGTTTAGTTTTAAGCTTGTAAAAAAATAAAATCTACCCCAAGCATAGCTTTGTTTTGTTTTAAAGCTTGCGTAAAAATGAAAACAAGCCCAAGCTTAGTCTTTGTTCTTTCTCATGCTCGTAAATCAATGAGAATGTAACCGAGTATACTTTTATCACTTTTTCGGACTCGTAAAGGTTATACGAAAAAGGAAACCACTGGAGTTCCCTTTAAGCTCTTTTCAGACTCTCTAAACATGAAAAGATTGTTAAGCGACCTTGTTCTGTTCAGGCTCGTAAAAGTATTTGAATAAAACATTCGATGGATGATAGTTTATCACTTTTTTAGTCCTGTCAAACTATTTTATGAAAAATGAACTGAAAGAGTTTTCTTTAAGTGTTTTTCAGACTCTATAAACATGAAAAACCCCTGAGTTTTCTTTCTTTGAACTCATAAAAAAAACATCGAAAGGCCCATATGGGACCGAACCACTCCTTTCTAGGGTTCGTTAAACATACTTCGAGGGATTTGTCCGAAGGATGAGCTTACATTACAAGAATATGTTATCCTCCTCAAGCTTGCGTAAAAATAAAGAGGTACTCGCCAGAAATGGTGGGGGAAAAATTGGGAAAGAAATGTGTCTAAACCTATATTCTATGGAAGAGTCACTTTTGAACATGACATCCTTTCACTTGCTTTGTGTCTAGATTAGAATATCCACTTGTCTCTTGATCATACTCCTTTTTAAGATTACAAATTGGTTTGTGATCCTTGTTGTTGAGTCAATGTTTCCAAGACAATTGTCATGTTGTCAATATGTTCAAAAGAGATGTTCAACCCGAAAATCCTTCTATTGCGTCGGCCATTTCCACAGTCTTTAAGCCTTATATTGCATCGGTCATCCCTGAGTCAATCCTAAATCACTTGTTACTCTAATCTACCTCAAAACTTGTTACTCGTTTCATGTCATTGATGGGGGATACATTAAGGCCCTCCTCTGACGAGTCTTTTCCTGTCGACTTCAACCCATTATCCAGGAATTAGACTTAGAAACTAATTGTTACCTCGGAACTTGCATGCCTCAATGGCAGGTTTCCTCGCTTTTGACAGTGGGTTTTTATTATTGACCCTTGATCAAGATATTCCGTCGAGTGTTCGACTTCAGCTCATTAATTCACATTCGTTTGATTGTACTAGTGTACCTTGGGAGTCATTGACATTAATGGTGATTTCCCTCGCACTTGTTAACGGTATACACTAATGACCGGTAATCAAGTGGTTTCTACCATGTTCGACTTTGACACATGTATTCACATGATTAGATTCGTACTATAGAGTGGTGGAGATGAAGACACTGGATCTTTTCTGATAGATTCAGATTGCATTTGAGTATATTCAGTTTGTACTGTTGCATAGATCCACATTGTATGTCTCGTGGCTATGTTCAAATTTGAGTCTTTAACACAGATCCATAATGTATTTTTGGTGGCTATGTTCAGATTTGAGTCATAATGGCATGGATCCACAATGTATGTTTGGTGGCCATGACCTGTCTTACTTGACATGGATCTTTGCATGTTGGCATTTATGCTTTGAGTCATTTATATTCTGAGTATGGGAATGCCTACCTCAGTGATGATATATTATTGTATTGTATTTCCTTGTTTGTTGGCAAGTTTTCGACTGATTGTTCCTTGTTCCCTACACACATTCAACAAAGTATTTCAGCTATCACTCTATTCTAACTTCATACTTTGAGGGGCTCTCTATTACACATTATTTTCGTCATCCCTATGACCATTAATGATGTAAACCTATCTGTTGCCTCCAGAAGGGTTAGTGGCCTGAGTTCCTGAAGAAAGAAGGGAGAAGAATTTTTCCTGAGAAAAGAAGTTGCATTCTCCTTTGTAAAAACCCTATTAAAGAGGATGTTTACAGGTTGCTATATAGGCAGGGTGCGAAAATGCCTGATTTTCGTAGGATGCACCATAGCTAGGTCGCGAAGTGTTCGCAGATTTCTATATAGGCAGGGTGCGAAAATGCTCATACTTGGGAAAAACGAGCATCTTCTCGATGCTTCTAGAAGGAGAAACTTCCATGGTGAGGTGGCATCTGAATGATTTGGATCTTACTCGCTTTCATGATTTAGTGGGATCATCCTAACCTCCTCACCTTATCCTCTTCAACTTATAAAAGGAGAGGAGCTCTCATGGAGAAAGTTAGCTTTTGATTTTGGAGCTTGGATTGGATTAAGATTTGGAGATTGTTAGATTGGTTAGATGAGCCATTTTGTCAAGATAGATTGTAAATATTATTAGATTTATGCTCTCAGAATTCTTGGAGTGGAAGTGTGTGGGGAACGAAGGACGGTTGGAAGGGACCTTACGACATCAAGGCCATGGTTGTAATCTCTCTTTCACATTTAATATGATACAGTAATATGATTCTTTCCTATAAAACTTGTTGTGTTTTATTGTATGATTCCTTGATCACATACATAGGTTTATATTGAGTTTATGCTATTACTATCACTTTGGTTGGTTGCATTCTTTTGAGTGTTCATCGTTGTATGAGCATTGGAATGGAGCTAGGATGGCGATGGCGAGAGGAAGCGACGTTTAAATTGAATGAGACCTATCCCTCTTTAGTTAGTAAATTCAATATCTAAAACTTAAGGAAAGCGTCATGTTCTAGTGTGTTTTGTTTTAGATCTAGGTGGATTTAGGGAGATCAGTTAGTGTCTGCACCTACTGATTTATCCAATAACTATGGCCGTAAGAGAGAAATATGTCGGAACAACCGACGCTTTCCAAGGATGTGATCCATCTCATAAAAATGAATTAATTGATATTGTTTCTAAGTATGATGATATTTTTCAGGAACCAAATGGATTACCTCCTAAGAGGAAAATCCAACATGAGATACATCTTCAACAAGATTCTCCTCTTCCTAATGTGGGCATGTACAAAATGTCAGTTGTGGAGATGACAGAGATCAAGAAGCAGGTACAGGGCTTATTGGATCAAGGGGTCATCAGTCCCAGTTCATCTCCTTGTGGTTCTCCGATCATGATGGTGCCAAAGAAAGATGGCACATGGTGAATGTGTGTCGGTTACCGAACCTTAAATAAAATCACAGTGAAAAAATGATACCCTCTTCCTCGTATAGATGATTTACCTGATCAGTTAAAGAATGTTGTTTATTTCACTAAGTTGGATTTGCGCAGTGGATATCATCAAATCAGGGTCCCAAAATAGAATGCATGGAAAACTTCCTTTAAAACTAAACAGGGATTGTTTGAGTGGTTAGTTATGTCATTTGGGCTTTGTAATGCTCCGACAACTTTCATGTGTGTGATGAATGATGTATTCAAGCCTTTCCTAGATGACTTTGTGATTGTATATTTAGACGACATTCTTATTTTGAGCGGGACTTGGGATGAACATGTGAGGCATGTAAAGCAAGTATTGGATACTTTGCAAATGGAAAAGTTGTATGTAAAATTGTCTAAATGTGAATTTGGCAAGACTGCACTTGTGTACTTAGGTCATATTGTAGGAGGAGGACAATTAAAAATTAATCCTTCCAAAATTAATGTAATTGTAAATTGGCCTGAGAAAAAAAGTGTAACCGAAGTCCGAAGCTTCTTAGGTGTAGTCCAGTATTGGAGGAGGTTCATTTCCAACTTCTCATTTATAGCATCTCCTTTGCATGCCTTTACCAATGTGAAGAACACTTTTCAGTGGGAAGGAAAGAAACAAAAATCTTTCGACACTTTGAAGGAGAAGATCAGTATTGCACCAGTATTAGCATTGTCGAATATTCAACAACCTTTTGAGATCGAGACAAATGCCAAAAGATACACCATGGGTGCAGTATTGATGCAATATCGTAAGCCTATCTGTTACCACTCTAAAAAAATTAACCAAGTTGTTGTTAACTATCCTACATATGATAAAGATTTGTATGCATTAGTCCAAAGCGTAAAGAAATGGAAGAACTACTTGTTAGGGAAGGAAACAATCATACATATAGATTATAGTATCTCCAAGCATAGACCAAAGTGAAACAATCTCGACACTACAGATGGAGGGTTTTCTACAACAATTTTATTTGGTAATCAAGTACAAGAAGGGTACAAGTAATAAGGTAGCCGATATGTTTTCTAGACCTCCTATTGTTGCTTCTATTATTTTGAATAATACTTATTTATCTCATGATAGCTATGCAGAACAATATGTCATCGATGAAGATTTTAAAGAAGTATATGAGAAGCTAACCCATGGTGCACAGGTAGAGAACTATTGTCTGCAGGGAAAACTACTCTACCATCTTGGAAAGCTATGTATTCCTACAAGTGAACGATTCCATGTAATATGTGAAGCTCACACTTCTCTTGTGTCTGGGAAGTTTGGGGTAGGAAAAACTATGGCTCATTTGTAGAGGTTTTGTTATTGGCCTCAAATGAAAGTAATTGTAACTAAATATGTAAAGGGGTGTGTGATGTGTTCTACTTGTAAGCCCACTAATAGAAAATTGGAGCTATACTCACCACTTCTTGTTCCATCCCATCCATGGGAAAGTATCTCCATGGATTTTGTAGGGGGTTTACCAATGACCAAAGGGGGTGATGACTATTTATATGTTGTAGTGGATAGGTTCAACAAGATGTGTATCTTGATGCCATGTAAAAATAATATCACTGCTAAGAAGATTGCTAACCTCTTCTTTCAGTATGTTTGGGTTCACTTTGGGTTACCCACATCAATTGTGTTGGATCAAGATACTCGATTCCTTGGGGAGTTTTGGACTAGCTTATGGAGGATGATGGACACCAAATTGAAGAGGAGCACTTCTTTCCATCCATAGACTGACGTACAGACAGAGGTGGTAAACATAACAATGGTACTTTTGCTTTGAGGCTATTGCAGCAAGCATCTCAAGTTATGGGATGAACAGATACCCTATGTACAAAATGCTTACAACCGATCTTTGCATTCATCCACTTAGAGTTCACCTTTTGATACATGTTTTGGGTACCTACCCAAGGTTCCTTTGGACTTGATGTATGGGAGAGATGTCGATGTGAATGAAGAACGAACAGAGGACAGAGCCGACAAGTTCATCCAGGGGATCCAACAGATACACCAGGCAGTCAAGGAACAATTGGAGAAAAGTCAAGCACAATATAAAGATTGACATGAGAAGCACAGGGTTGATCATCAATTCTAGGTTGGACATCGAGTATGGCTTCACATCAATAAGGAGAGATTGAAGGGTGAAGGCAAGAAACTCAAGCCCATTCGTTATGGACCCTTCACTATCTTGGAGAAAAGTGGTACCAATGCTTTTCATTTGGATTTTCCACCTTATATGCAGATTTACTCAGTTGTGAACGTTGAGAACTTGAAACTTTTTTAGCCTCCCATGACGATGGATCAAGATGGGGAAGTTTCAATACCTTCAGTTGATGAGTTTTCACCTGAGTACTTGGATGAGTTACAGGAATATATCATCCTAGACAGGAGGATAAGGACTTCATGCAGGGGTGATGTTGATTATCTTTGAGTAGGCTTAAAGGGCACACATCCAAGCGAGGCAAAGTGGATAGAGAAGGACAAAGTGAGGGGAATCTTCCCTCACTTACCTATTGATTGATGAAAGCTTTTAGTAGTCCAAAAATATCTCAGTGGGAAGGTTTGATCCAAAATGGATCCAGAGAAGGCTAAAAACAACTCAGAACTCACAGAGGCAACTCAGGATGTTCAGAATGGCTTCAGGAGACAAAGAAAGGGAAAAAAAACAAAGTTACCAAAACTCAGTGAAAATGACATGATAACGAAGAGCGTGTCGCAAGATTTTTAACGATGCAAACGACTCATCAAACAAAGTTATTGATTGAAAGATATTCGCGGTCAAAGTTTGGTCAACCTAACCCAGTCAGTAGGGGATGAGTCAACATCCATACTACTAACGTTAGCATCCGTAAAACACATGTGGCATTTTCAAGTCAATCCATGGACGAATCAGATCGTGCCACGTGGCAATCTGTATGGTCCGTACGCTGACATGGCGTGATGACTTGGAAGAGGAAAACGTGGCCCAGTGAGAGGCTGTCATGTGGCCCAATCAGAGGCTACCATGTGGCAGGCGGGAAATTCTCAATGACAGTCCGTGAGAAAATTTGAAAAAAATATATAGTTTGGCAGGTCCACCAACTCTGGCGGACCACGCCAAACTTGGCCATGGTTTAAAACGTTGGGATATAGATTAGCGCCACCGCTAAACTAGCAGAACAAACCATGTTATATATATATGTGTGTGTGTGTGTGTGTGTGTGTGTGTTGCAACAACATAAAACCCAAAAGGGGGAGGATCGCGGGTTTGACCACGAGACCTCCTCCACCATATGCGCCTTAATATTTCCACCCAAACCAACAGGGCACGGGCCATACATTGTAACCAACGTTGCGGAAAAGTATTAAATGTTGAGTCCACCCAGCCAGTGGGGGGAGGAACGCGTACGGTACAATCGCTTGGGCACAGAAATCCATGCAGTACAGTCATTAATGCAGGTTGCAGAGAGGGCACAAAAAATGAGATGAATTTCTTCTTGGGCCTAGGAGTGCCAGAGTCGGATCGAGGCGTGGAGATAGTTATTTTTGGGTAATTCGACGCCACAAATTCAGTGGTGTTGTTTGTTTTCTGATCTGAGAATTATTTCTGCAGCTTAATTTCATAATGAGGTATACTTATGTATTTTTTCCAAATTCTTTTGTTGAATTAATGAAAGAGCCTACCCATTTGAGAAAAGGACCCGGAGACGTAGTCCACCAGGGACGAACTCCGTTATCAAGTTTTTTTGTTCAGATTTGATGCTTATGTATTTTTATTTTTTAGCTTTTCCTTCTTTAATGGTGCACTTTAATTTATGCTCATTTAATGCAATTCTTTATAAGTCACTCGATGAAAAGATCCTGGATTAGTCCCTTAGCTTATAGATCAGTGTGTCCATGTCTCTATGAAGGTCTTTTAGGGTGTTCAATTCCCTTGCAATTTTCCAATATTTTCATTTGTTGTCATGCTATTCCCAGTGTGAGAGATCTGCTAGAAATTTGAGGTTGTTTCCCTATTGTCCATCAATATTCTGAGAGTAAAAGTTCAACCCTTTTGAAGAGTGGCTCTTCTGAAATGATTTTATCTATCCAAGTGCTAATTTGGTATCCATTTCCAGGATTATATTAGAGACCTGTTTTGATTAAATTGAAAGAGTTTTGTACAGTTCTCCATATCAATGACCCTATATTATTAGGGAGAGGGCCTTCCAGGAAATGGTCTCTATCTATCCCACTAAGGTCGCTTGGTTGTGATTTTGTTCCCCCAAACCAAATTGTCATTGTGTCCCTGATATCTTATCTAGTGTCACCCAATCAGCTTGTTAATCCCTTAAATTGTCTTATTACAGCCCAACCTTCGACTATCACAACCAACTTATTGTGATTCTTCTTTTGGTCTTCCACAAACTTCTACAAATTATGAGCACCCAAGACTGTCATCATTAAATGATCTCTCAAAATTAGTGTCAATTTGATCTGGGTTACTGTCAATAAAAGAAAAAAGATATATTTTTAATGATGAGATTGGATTCAAATTTTGTTGGTCATAGTATTAATTAGTAAATTCTAAAGGAAAGTTCTTATTATTACTATTGCCATCGTGCACTATGTAGTATACTTCTTACTTATTTGTCCTCCTCATAAGATAAAGGAATATTGAAAATTCTATATAGTTCAATATTAGAGAAAAGCAAAGTCTAAAGGAGTGTCTTCAAAGTCTCTTACCTCGAGCTTGCTTTACATTTTGTTGAAGACATAAAAAAATTGTTGGACAAAGTGTCTTGGTATTTGTTAATGAACAGTAAGCAAAGCATCCTCTCACTCAATGAGATAGAGTGTCATTGTTGGACATAGTGTAATTGTATGACAATTACACTCTTGTCTTGAAGGAACCTAATTTATCATCAAATAGTCCATACTTATTGTGATAGGGTCACCAATTCTTCATCATTCCGCTTGTCCACATTTTGAATGAGAATGTAGTCTTAAACCTAACTTTTGTGGATGTGCAACAAACCAATCCACAAGAAATGCATAGCCACATTTCTTGATCTAGAGAAAAAGAAATCCCAAAAGTATGTTGCAGCAATGGAGATATTGAAATAAATAGAGAATATGTACGGAGGGGTCTTATAATCATCGCCCATGAGCAAAGCAAATGATTCATCAACACAGACATCTCAAATATCTGTTGCATCATATGGAGCAATAAGTCTGTTGTGTTGTTAGAGTTGAGGTAATAATCATAAAATCAACTATACAAGTATAAGAGTATATTGTATCTACATGATATGAATGAAGAAGGTTAACCGACTTTCTAAGGCAGTTGTTATGGTGCCAAAAGAAATAGTTTCATAGGTTGATTCATGGCTATAACTGTTAAGATGGTCACAGAAAGGCCATAACTGTTTACAAGGCCAACAAACATGGATACACCTTATAATGAAAATTGAGGTATATTTTTCTTCTCTTAACAAATTGGCAATCATCGGTGAGGGCATGGATGGGCTTGGGCATGCTAACAAAGATGTTGTAAGATCATTCTGAAATTGATGACAATTGTGAAATTGATGACTTAATGCAAATAAATGTTCACTGAAACAGAAGTCTATTTCCATAGTCAGTCCATGAAAGGCTAAGGAGAATCCTTTTGTACCATCTTGTAAAGTTCAAGGCTCAATCGCCTTGTCCATATTAAAGCACCAATAGTGGTATGGTCAAGGCTCACTTCCTTTTTCTCAATTTACACATGAAGAAAATTTTGTCCACGTGCTAATCCAAGAAACTCCTTCTAGGCTAAGGTGTTTTCTGAGCATGTCGTATGTGCCACATTGTTGGCTTCTTTACCTGTACTCTCAAGATTTATCATATCAATCATCCAAATCTGTTCTAGCTATAGAGAGAGACTTCAATGCTTTGTCTTGAGCTCCAAAATTGGATTACTATTATGTGCCTTAGTCAACAGTAATAATTCGATGAAGAATCTAGCAAAAATTTGACCCCTCTTCTTGTTTGGAAGAAGCAATGAACATAATTTTAAGGTGACCTTACCATGCCGGGATAAATACCACAAATTATGTGTCAAAGCAAGGCATGTTCGAGAAAGGCATTATGTGTCAAGGAATTATGTGTCAAGGCAAGGCATTCTATCTGAAGGCACCAACCTCAGACCTCTCTGATTAATACACTGAATGTCATATGCCCTTATAGTAACTCATGAACGACACCAACCTTAGAACAGCCCTAGCGGGAATTCCATCATGAAGAAATATAAGAAGGTGTCAGCTAGGGCTTCATACAATATGCTTTATGATTACCCTTATGTAGTGGAAGTTACATGGGATTCAAATGGAAGGAGGCAGAAGGTTCAATATGTAAAATATGAAAGTATTGGATCTTCTACCAGGTTTGATTCCGAGACAACCTCAGAGGATTCTTGTACACTCGAGAGAAATTCTATAAATATAATTCTGCAGGCCAGAAAATAGATGCTCTTGGAGTTCCCACATATGTTATTGCAGTTTCTCAAATGTCTAGGATTGAAAAGATGGAGCTGAGAAAGAAGCTCAAGTTGGAACTGGACCAGGTGAGATCCGTTACACACAGAATTGAATTACAATTTAATTCATCTGGCAGTGTTCCAACTGTTAGTGATGGACATATTTCAAGGTTGGAAAATAGTTTCCCAGGAGGCATTCCTGGGAAATTGATCATTGGGCCTTGTGTAATTCAGTCTTCTAGATTAGGGTAAAAAAAAAATACTGGTTTTGTAGACAAATACTATAATGGTTGATAATTTGTATGAATAATTGTCTCATTTCCCATTAATTATCTCTTCCATTTCTTCACACTTTGTACCAACACATACAATTACTTATCATATGTTGTATATTTAATCACAACTTGAGTGAAAATCTGAAAATGATAACATATATGTTTACCTTGTTGCATCAAGATTGTTCCCATGGCATATCCTCTTGCATCGGTTTGAATATCAAATGGTTGTTGTAGATCTGGCAGAGCCAAAACTGGTGCAATGCTTATCGTTTCATTCTATGTCTCGAAGGCCCTCTACTGCTTGCCTCCCCATTGAAAGCCTGTTTTACACTTGTTAATGCATGCAGAGGAGTGGTTATGTAAGAGAAATTAACAATGAATTCCCTCTAGTATTGTAGTGCTCCTAAGAAGCTCCTGACTTTTGTGACAATAGTTGGCTTGAGGCATTTCACTTGTGCCATTTCACAATGACTTCTACTTTCATAGGGTCTATCTTTAGCTGACCATTCCCTACAATGTAACCCAAATATACCAAAGAAGTTTTGCCAAATTCACATTTAGACATTTTAATATATAACTTCTCCTTCTTCAAGAGTTGAAAGACTATCTCGACATTCTTTATATGATATTCCCATCTTCGACTAAAGATCAATATATCATGTAAATATATGATAACAAAATCATCTATGTAGGGTTTGAACACATCATTCATTACCCTCATAAACATTATTGGTACATTGCATAACCCAAATGACATAAATAACCATTCGAACAATCCTTGCTTGGTCTTGAAAGCAGTTTTCCATATGTCACCTTCTACAATTATGATATGATGGTAACCACTTCTCAAGTTCAACTTAGTGAAATAAACAACATTATTTAATTGATCCAATAAGTCATCAATTCTAGAAAGAGGATAATAGCTCTTTACCGTAATCTTGTTCAGGGATCGAAAGTCAATACACATCCTCCACATGCCATCTTTCTTTGGAACTAATACAATAGGAGAACCACACARAGAGGAGATTGGCTTGATTATTTATTTATTGAGCAACTCTTGAACTCGCTTMTTAATTTCTGCATTCTCGATTAGTGATGACCTATGCATTCCAATATTAGAAAGAGGAGCATCCTGCTACAAATAGATTTCATGTTCAACCTCCCTCTTAGAAGGMAACACTGTAGGTTCCTGGAATAACTCATCGTAGTTAGATATGATTTTTATCAACTCATGCTTATGATCTGGATCACAACCTGATAAAGCATCTATTATATCTTCCTCTTTTTGTTTCACTATCATTAGAACAACAAATTTACTTGTGATCATGAGTCTCTTCATTTTCCCTGTGCTACTAAAAAAACATTAGTTTTGATACAATGAACTCTGACAATATATTCAACCTTGTTCTTGAAAAGATGATATTTATTTTCTTCACGATAGAATGTGGCCTTCCTGTCAAATAGATATGGATTTCCCAAGACAATGTCGCAAATGTCAAGAGGCACAACATCTAATTCAATCTCATCAAAGAACTTAATTGTTATTGCAAATGTGATCTTGCACTGTTTTGTTACCTGCAATTTAGCATCTTCACACACCCAACCTAATGGATATGGATTTTTATGAGGTGTCATCTTCAAACCCAAATTCTTAACAATTGCTTCAGATTTTAAATTAACTTGAGATCCACTGTCAGATAAAGTAGCTACCTTTGTATGCTTGACTATAACTATGACATGAAAAAACTCACTTCTTTTCTTTTGATTAGTATCACTTTCCAATTTAACGGATTGAACTGAGGAATTAGAATTGATAGTTGATATACCTTTGTTTCCCATTGCCATGATCTTAGATTCATCCCTAAAATCTGACCCTAGATCCTGATGAATTGTTGCAACAATCTTCTACTTCCCTTTATCCTTGAACTTCTTTGGTCATAATTCTGAATGCATCTTCCAACACTGTGATTTCTCGTGTCCCTTTTTCTTACARTGGGAACATGTAGGTCTTCCCTCATCTTGTTTTATTGTAGCTGATTTTCTACGCTTCCATTTACCTTTTGGTTTCTTTTCAAACTTGAATGGTTTCTTATCTTCGATTGCATGCTTACCCTTACTAGCCTCCAGATGTGTAGCTCGAACTCACACTTTATCAATGTTAGTAGGGTTAAACATTAAAATAGTGTGACAAAGATATGAGTGCATGCCACCAATATATTTTAGAAGAGTTTCATGGGTATACAATGAAATCTCTAAGGACAATGCCTTCTTTTTGAATTCTTGTGTGTATGCATGAATATTCTAGCCTTTACCCTGCCTTAGATGTTGCCATTCTATTATTTCCGTTTGTGTATACGCTAGTGGATAGAATTGTTTTCTTATAGTCTTAGTAAACTTATCCCAAGAAGATATTATTTTKCCCTTTTGAACAAGATCAACTTGCATCTTACTCTCCCACCATATCAAGGTTGTGCTACTTAGTCGAAGAGAAACTAATTGTATCCTTGCAGCTTCATCCATGATCTTTTGAACCCTGCAATATKCCTCTATTTGCTTGATCTAATTGTTCAATTTCTCGACATTCAATTCTCCATCATAGGTCGACAATTCAAACTTGACATCCAATTTTAATAAAGGCAGATTATGATCAGACTTCTTAGAGGACTTCTTTTTATGAGAATAATGTTCACTTGCCTCAAAAGAGAATGATGATGATGAGGATGGTGAAGGGGGCTCTGAAGGTCCACCACCTTCGCCTTCTCCTCCTCCCTTTATCGAAGATTCTCCACTTACGGGCTTTTGAATTTTTCGTTGGAAAACATCTATTATCTCTCTCATTGAGCGAAGTGTATCCATCATTTCTTCTGGACTCATGAGAGGATCTTCTCCTTCCTTTCCTTCGGAAGCCATCTTATTTTTACAAAGTCTTCTTTCAATCTCAGACTTATAACTTGCAAGCTCTCATTTACCAAGTTTGAGTTTGGCTCTTGTAAGCATTCACTTGCAACACTTGTCAAACCTTTCTTTGATACCAACTTGATCTGAAAAATCCATAGATTCTTATTAATCTTAAATCCACAATCACATCTACTTGATCTTCGAAATAATAATGATCGCTTGACTGTTTTCAATTTACATGTGAAATACTTATTTAACCAAATACACTTTAATGATAAATAACTTACAAATAACTAAGCACAAAATGAACAACAATGATAATATCACATATACAAGTTTGATAACGGAGTTCATCCAATTTGGGCTACGTCTTTGGGTCCGTTTCCAATAGAGACCTCTTTATTAATGCTCAAATGCTTGTGTTTACAACGACCTTTCTGTGCATTTATCAAACTCAAAAAACAGAGTGTACCATTGGATTCCTTGCGAAAATCGTGAAAAGTGAGTATAAAGTTCTTAAAATTCCATCAAAGGACCTCTYGACACGCTTTACAGTGTAGCCTCAAATTCTTAATACCCTCGGGCACGAATTTTGAGACATAAATCTGCATAAATGATTAGTGTCATTTCTTCTTGGTCCATGTGCCATTAAATAGGGCACAGGCCCTTAACTCCCCATCCAAAATCGTACATCAACATTTAATTAATGGTTGGGGAATCTTGTAACAACGAGGTTTGTTGGCTTATTGGTTAAGGTTTTGGCGGAGGTTACGGTAGGTCGAGTGTTCGAGCCCCACCGACCTCCGATCGTTTCGTTGTTTTTTGTTATATGGTTTATAACCATATAATATACATAGCATGTGGCACGAATCGTTGTAACTCCCCGCGTGATTATGGGTCGTGGTCACATATATATTACATACAACCRAGGGTCGAGGGCTTAGGACCTCAACCTTTTTACCATTTTTTAAACATTCGACCCATGTTAAGAGGATGTGGCGTCGTATAGGAGTAAGTAACACTGTGTGGGCACGATAGTAATAGAGGCTTGGTAAGGTTTGTGGAGGTCACGGGTTCAACACCCGCTGACTCCATAGACTTTGAATACACATTAACCTTAATTGGCCAATGGGAACTCATCATGTGGCGACCTCTCATTAACTTCCTTGTGCCACGTGTCAACGAATGATTAGTCCACTTGGACTTGTACGATCTGCGCAGTCATCTTTCACCCTGTCATGCTATGAAATTTGTACGACATGTACGATCATGTGCCACATGTCACCCTTGACTTTGACTTTTTGTTTGTTGACCAAAATTTCACTGGCCATATCTTTTGTGTTCTAGCTCCATTTATAGCAAAATTTGCACCATTAGAAAGCTATCACCGAGCTCTACGCATTGATGGCATTTTCGAGAGCATTTGGGACGATTGAATTTTGAGCATTTATGAACCATTATGGACCTTTGTGGACATTCCAGATCTTTCTGGACCTCTTTGAGCATTCCTGGATCAAGCGAGGTGTGAATTCAAGGTTAGCCTTCGATGTATACTTGCTTTCCATTGGTTGAAATTGAACTCGCTCAGATTTTGTTTGTTGGATTTTCAAACTAAGTATTGTAACCAATTAACAAACAACAATTGAAGAGACATGATCTCAACGTATTTTTAATTGCAAAGACCTCATTTAATTTTATTCTTTAAAGTATCCATGTTGGT
>JASDQU010507549.1:47846-60568 GCA_032191745.1 Picea mariana | reverse complement strand
CCTCGAGACATGATCTCCTAGTTATCCCTAGATAGCAGGGATAACAGGTATGAATGGCGCCTTAAAGTAAAGCGAATGACTACCCTTGCTTCTGGACTTAAAATAAGATTGGTTTCCTTGCGCATGTACTTATGTCGGTCCTGTTGGATTTAGTAACCAAACTCTCTTGCACTGTGGAATTCTTGTGATGTGTGTTGATACCTAGAGCCTTGTCGCACAGTGATCGTCTTGATGTTTGTTGATTTGGCATATTTGGTTTTAGTCTGGATTGCATTGGCGGGATGTAGACACCTCCATGTTCCTCAGAACAGTCACCAGCCCTGAGACCTTAAATGGTTAAAATCGATGGGAACCTGGGCTTGAGCGTTGCTTATGTGGCTTGGAGGTCCTAACCATTGTAGGGTAGGATGGATGGGTAGTCAGTCTTACTTTTTCGATTGATCGTCGTTAATGCATGAAGTTAATTGTTGTGCGTCTTATGTCGTCTTGTGGTGTTCGTCGTTGTTGCGTCTTGTTAGTAGTCGGGTGGCGACGCAGAGTCGATTGTGTTGTTTCCCTTGTTCACGCGCACACACACTTGTTAAAACACAAAAAGAAAAAAAGAAAAAAAATTGCACTTGTTTTATGAGGATCGTCGTCTCGTCGTAACGAGGAGGTTCCTTACATACTGTACTCAGGAAGAAATCAGACTTATAGCTAGAGTTGTGTAAGACTCTCCTCATGATGACAATCATGCTCTTACTTTTCATACAAAGAAAGGAGGAAGAAATAGAAGAAGATTTAGTAAATCTTTCAAAGGTAAGAAGACTTCATCAACTTCAGATCATGAACATAGAAAAGACAAATCAAAGATTCAGTGTTTCAGATGTGACAAGTATGGACACTTTGCGAGAAATTGTCCTACCAGGAAGAAAGGAAGACAACTTGCCTCCACTACTAATGTTGATCTAGAGCCACATCAGAGAGATGAATACATAAAATATGAATCCTTCTTCTTCATATCCGCACTCTCAGGTACGGTTCCTACTGATAGTGATATTTGGTTAATTGACAGTGGTTCCTCCAGGCACATGATCAAATATAGAGATCATTTGACAGACCTTGTTGAGAAAGAGTCCAATCTACATGTTGTACTTAGAGACAATGCCAGATACAATTTGAAAGGGGTTGGAACTTCTACATTCCAACTAGATTCTGACATACCCCTTCAGTTGAGTGAGGTACTATATGTACCTGGGATGAAAAGGAACCTTGTATTTGTTTCTGCCTTAAAGGATAAATTCTACAAGGTTACCTTCTCTGAAGGAAACGTTCTTACAAGGAACAAGAAATCACATATGGATTATGCCCGAGTGATTGGTGTTCGAGAGAACAACTTATGCAGGTTGATTGTCCAACCAGTCCAAGCCCTGTGACATGATACTATCATCTTGAGTGAGCTATGGCATACAAGACTTGATCATATACATTATACATCCCTTCCTTCTCTAGGGAAGATGGTAACAAGCCTTCCAAAGATACAGGTTCAACACAATGGTGTTTGTAGAGGTTCTGCTCCTAGAAAAAATGTTAAGGGGTCCTTCTTGAGTAGTGACAACAGATCCAAGGGGATCTTGGACTTTATACATTCATATGTATGTGGACCCATGGCTATTGCTTCCTTGAAGGGATATTTGTACTATGTGCTCTTCATCGATGATCACTCTCAGAAGACGTGGATTTATTTCTTGAAGACCAAGGAAGGAGTCCTTGCGATTTTTCAAGAGTTTAAAGCTCAGGTTGAGAACCTGACAAGGAGGAGGATCAAGGTGTTGAGATCAGATAATGGAGGAGAGTATACCTCCAGGGATTTCAGTGATTTTTGTATTGAGGCAGGGATCAAGAGGGAGTACACCATTCCTTATAACCCTCAACAAAATGGGGTTGCAAGGAGGAAGAACAAAACCATCATTGAGGCAACCAAAGCAATGATACATGATCAGAATCTACCTACGATTATGTGGGAAGAAGCATCCATGACAACAGTGTATGTTCAGAAAAAAATTCCTCATCAGATCTTGAAGAACATGACTCTTGAAGAAGCCTTCACCGGAGTGAATCCTAAGGTTGGACATTTCAGGATATTTGGGTGTCCAGTATACATTCATGTACCCAAGGAGAAGAGAACCAAGCTAGACCCTTCAGGAAGAAAGGGTACATTTGTGGGGTACAATGAATCTTTGAAGGCATATCAGATACACATCCCTGGTCAGAGACAGATCGAGGTTAGCAGAGATCTCATCTTTGAGGAAGAGATAGCCTTCCGAAGATCCATATAATCTCAGATGGAGATTTACAATGAGACAATACCTTATCCCCCTTCAATAGTTCAGAAGGAGATAATCATTGATCCAGTTGATCCATTTGATCCATTAGCTCCAGTTGATGTTCCCATAGACATTATAGTAGGCCATAAAAGGCCTTCTTGGGCTCAACAGAATCTACAAGAGGTAGAGGGACATGCATCTCCTCGAGGTACATTCCGAGAGAGTAAGAGACCACAAAGATTTTTGAGCTATGTTTCAGCCATGAGCCACATCATTAATACTGAGCCTTATTTTCATGGAGAAGAAACATGACAACAAGTATGGAAAGATGCCATGATAGAAGAATATCATTCCATCATGAAGAATGATGTGTGGGATATTGTTCCAAGACCAGAAGGGAAGTCTGTGGTGACTTCCAAGTGGATCTATAAGATCAAGCATACAACAGATGGAAGTGTCGAGAAGTACAAAGTGATATTTGTGGCCAGAGGATTCTCTCATGTAGAGGGAATTGATTATGAGGAGACATTTTCTCTTGTAGCCCGATACACTTCCATCCATATGAACATTTCCCTAGCAACATCCATGGGTTGGATACTACATCAGATGGATGTAATGAAAACCTTTCTCAATGGTGAGATTGAGGAAGAATTTTACATCGAGCAGCCAGATGGGTTTGTGATACATGAGAAAAAGTCTCATGTGTGTAGGTTGAAGAAATCCCTATATGGACTAAAGCAGGCACCTCGTGCTTGGTACGAGAAGATGGATAGATTCCTGATGAGTTTGGGCTTCAACAAGAGTGTTTCTAATCCAAACCTATATTATCACATTGTTGGTGATGAGTGCCTGATTTTGGTCCTATACATTGATGATTTATTCCTCACTGGTTCAGAAAGTATTATTGTTGAATGCAAGCGTGCATTGAATTTTGAATTCGAGATGAAGTATCTGGGTATGATGCACTACTTCTTGGGACTAGAAGTATGTCATATGAATGATGAGATTTTCCTGAGTTAAGGAAAATATACAATGGAGATATTGAACAAATTCGGTATGACAAACTGCAAATCCATGCCTACATCTATGGTAATGGATCTGAAGAAAATGAACGAGGCTTCTACTGATTTAGGTGAGATTGATCCACATATTTACTGACAACTGATTGGATCATTGATGTATCTGGTTAACACCAAACCTGATATATGCTATGCAGTGAATGCACTCAGTCAGTTTATGAGTCATCCAAGACAGACTCACTCGATAGGAGCGAAGCATGTATTGAGATATCTAGGAGACAGTTGGATATGGCCTGAGATATGCCTCCAGTGTAGACATGATATTGTAGGGATATGTCGATGTAGAATGGGCAGGAAGCACAGTGGAACGGAAGAGCACATCCGGTTGTTGTTTTACTTTGGGGTTTGCCATGGTTTCCTGGTGCAGTAGGAAACATAGCTCTGTAAATTTGAGTACCATAGAAGAAGAGTGCATAGCGTTATGTGTGGTAGTCAGCGAAGTAGTGTGGATTTGCAAGCTCCTTGCAGATTTATTTGGTCACGAGATGGATTCTACTATTATTCATTGTGATAAGCATAACTGTGTGAATCTCTCAAAGAATCCTATGTTACACGATAAATCGAAACAAATTGATATCAAATACCATTATATCATAGATATGGTGTAGAGGAAATAAGTACACGTGCAATACCTTTCTACACACAAGAAGGTTGCAAAGGTCTTCACCAAACCGCTTGCCAGGACAAAGTTCGAGTAATTCCGTGAGAGACTTGGCCTGGTGGAGAATGCCTCCCTAGCTGAGAGGGAGTGTTGATGATTGCAACGTCGTGTGACATTCTCCAGGATACTTTCTCCTCTATACTGAGTTTAGTTGACCTATGAGAGAGCCCATGTGATGGGTGTATCATTCTCCTTTGGACTGAGTTGAGTCGATGTGTGGTCTCCTGCCTTGTACTCCTGTGGACTTAGTTGAGTCAGGCTTGAGATGGTACTCCAGATGATTCTTCTGTGGACTCAATTGAGATAGAGATCTATTGAGTATGACATCCCTGTGGTTTATCATAGGTAGATGTGTCCCTAGTGGCTAAGCACTAGTGGACGTGTGGATCTCTTGCTATAATTTCTGAGTGTAAGATTTACTTGTAACCCTAATTGTGATGTAAAGGGTACAAGTCGGCTCCACCATATTTGAAAGATAATTAATGTTTATTGTAATGATTAATTATATTATTGAGTTATTGAGGTCGACCCTATTGTGCCAATAGACTCACCTATTGTTGTGTCTAGTCTTGTATAAATAAAGGTTATTTCCCCATTGAGGAAACACACTTGTCACTTGTCATTTGGAAATTTCAGACCTAATTGTAAGGCTGAAGTGTGCACCTCTATTGGGTGCTAGTTTCAAGGTTGTAGAGTACCCTCTTGTGTACATCTAGGGTTTATGGTTGGGGGATTTTCTCTTGAGAATATAGCAAAGGATTGTTGGGATTTTCCCTTGGTTGAGAAGGGTTTTCCCAGGATATTTCTTGTGTTCTTGTGCATGGTTATTCGTCTTGTGATCTTGGTTATTGAAACACTTGTGTATGGTGTTTTTGGATTTGTTTATGGTGAAAGTACATGCTAAATGAAATAAACCTCATGCTTGAGCCTAGAACATAGAGAAAATTCAATAGTTATTACATACCCCTATATCAAACCTCTTTTGTTATTACTTCATTATTTCTACAAAAATGGAGAAACATAGACACTATCAAATTTCAAAGGAGAAATCACCATCGAATCTATTGTCTAATTCAAAAATCATTTTTTTCTTAAATTATAAGTTCAAAAAATTTANGATGTGTCCCTAGTGGCTAAGCACTAGTGTACGTGTGGATCTCTTGCTATAATTTCTGAGTGTAAGATTTACTTGTAACCCTAATTGTGATGTAAAGGGTACAAGTCGGCTCCACCATATGTGAAAGATAATTAATGTTTATTGTAATGATTAATTATATTATTGAGTTATTGAGGTCGACCCTATTGTGCCAATAGACTCACCTATTGTTGTGTCTAGTCTTGTATAAGTAAAGGTTATTTCCCCATTGAGGAAACACACTTGTCACTTGTCATTTGGAAATTTCAGACCTAATTGTAAGGCTGAAGTGTGCACCTCTATTGGGTGCTAGTTTCAAGGTTGTAGAGTACCCTCTTGTGTACATCTAGGGTTTATGGTTGGGGGATTTTCTCTTGAGAATATAGAAAAGGATTGTTGGGTTTTTCCCTTGGTTGAGAAGGGTTTTCCCAGGATATTTCTTGTGTTCTTGTGCATGGTTATTCTTCTTGTGATCTTGGTTATTGAAACACTTGTGTATGGTGTTGTTGGATTTGTTTATGGTGAAAGTACATGCTAAATGAAATAAACCTCATGCTTGAGCCTAGAACATAGAGAAAATTCAATAGTTATTACATACCCCTATATCAAACCTCTTTTGTTATTACTTCATTATTTCTACAAAAACGAAGAAACATAGACACTATCAAATTTCAAAGGAGAACTCACCATCGAATCTATTGTCTAATTCAAAAATCAATTTTTTCTTAAATTATAAGTTCAAAAAATTTAATATTGTGTTTATGGATTCTTTCTTTCAACATCTTTCTCTAATTCCCTTTTTAACAAAGCCTTGACATATTTGTTTTAAAATGTTTGTTTTTTCTTTTTAAATTATATTTTATTTTATTCTCAAAATTGATGAAATAATTTGATCAATAATGAATGTTAATATTAAATTAAAATAGAAAAAAAGATTGTGCGCTAGGGTTTCAGCCTTGCACCTAGTCACCTCTCCTACAAATGCTACACATATGGAAACTGAAGGAGGGGGGCGCTCAGCCCCCTCCTACAACACTGTCACGGTCAAGGAACATGACCCTAATCACTTCAAACGATCGAATTTTGAGCTCCTAAACGAAATGCGACAGATAATTTTGGAGGAAGAAATGTCGAAGGAGAAGTCGATGGAAATCGATCCCGAAAACAGTCAGCCAAAAAATAATCGCACTTGGGAACTAGGAAAATGCATTTCGCAAGCCCCAATTGCCCCCAAATATATCATCAACTCTCTGAGAATAGAAGACCAGAAATAGTATATGAGAGATTTTGCACTGATAGGGAAATTATTGGGGCTATGGCCCTTAAAAAAAGACCTGTTCAAATGGATTCAACACTGGTGGAAGCCAAAGGGTCATTATGACCTCCAACTTGGATCAAAAGGCTTCTTTACAATAATACTACACAACCTGGAGGAAAGAAATCAAATCTTTGAAGGAGGGTTGTACTTATACAACTCGGCAGGCCTCTTCCTTCGCTTCTGGACAAAGAGATTCAGCCCAGAAAAGGAAGACTTCACATACACCCCGGTCTGGTTGCGACTATACTCACTCCCATAGGAATTCTGGCTTGAAGAGATCCTAGGAATTGGCAACACCATTGGAACCTATGTAAAATCCTCAGAGGAGACAAGACACCGAAGGTATACCACTTATGCCCACATTTGTGTTTATTTGAATATCTCTAAACCCCTCACTGAAGCCATTACCCTAGATTACCAAGATGAAGAATGGTCCCAAACCCTTGGCTATGAGAATACCCCCTTTCATTGTCGCAAATGCCATGAACATGGACATATATTACATGAATTCCATTTAAATAACCCTACCAAACCTTCCCAGGAAGACCCTAACAAACCCAAGGATGGTTTCACCCAAGTCACGGGTCAATGAAGACACCCAGCTAAAAAATCCTCACCTCAGACCACCCCTGGACCCCCTACCAAAAATTCCTTTGAGGCCCTTCAAACCACTTCGGATACCCCCTCCTCTTTAGCCACTCCACTGATATCCCTAGCGACCGACATTAACCCCGACCTTCCTAACCACATTGTCTCAGCTCCTTCGCAGGCCGCTTTCACTGATCCCTCTCTCCCTAAAATCCTCAGACTCGATATAGGAGATCTAAATATGGACCTGGAGGATCAAGAGCTAGTAGGTATAGATATGGCACATATGGAACAAGCCTATCACAAGAAACAAATCTACACCATCCCACAAGACCAACTGCGCAAAGTTCACAAAGTTTTCCTCAACTCCTCGGCAGGGGATCAACCTGCGCCAGCTCGAATCTAGGAATCCAGAAAGGCACCTCGAAGGAACAATGAAAACTTGCAAAATATGAGAAAAAGAGAGGACGAAAACCAAAACACCAACTCATTTAATATGTTGGCAACTTCCTAGTCAACTCAGGCCAAATACATCTTATATCGGACTACTTCCCTCCCCTCCAAACCCCATCTTCCTCATGAAGATAATACCTGGACTATAAGGGGTCTTAACGCCAAGAGAAAACAAGGTTTGCTCAAAGAGAGAATCAGGAAGGATCAACCAGACATATTTCTCCTACAGGAAACAAAGTGCGCAGGAGAGGAAGCATCTTCCACTCTTAAAAAATGCTGGAAGCAGGCCCAATAGGTGGCAGTGGATTCTAGAGGGACAACTAGCGGCTTNCTCCTACATAAAACAAAGTGCGCAGGAGAGGAAGCATCTTCCACTCTTAAAAAATGCTGGAAGCAGGCCCAACAGGTGGCAGTGGATTCTAGAGGGACAACTAGCAGCTTAGCCATACTCTGGAACCTAAACACAATTATTTTGAACAAATTCTTCACTTCCAAATGGACCATTACCATGTCCTTCCACCTCATTGGCTCAAGAAAACAGGGATACATTACAAATGTCTATGGTCCTCCTCAACCAGGAGACAAGGCAACCTTCCTCCACTATTTGGATTGGATAGTTGGCCATATTGGACCCCATTGTTGGATCCTTGGAGGAGACTTCAACATGATCACAGGTCTGGAGGAAAAAAAGGGGGGCACTCGCTTCTTGGGGAATGACAGTGATATTTTAAAACACACCATTGATATACTGAAACTCATTGACGCTAGAACGGAAAATGGGCCCTTCACCTGGTCCAACATACGCTCGGGGGTGAAACATGTATCCAACAGACTGGATCGCTTCCTCATTTCAGAATCCATAATGTTGGATAATCTAGCCTGGAATGCCACAGTCATCGACACACTGGGGTTGGACCAATAGCCGATACTACTGACTCTCAACATTGAGGGAACCCCAGGCATAAATTCATTCCGCTTTGAAAAATTCTAGCTAACACACCCAGACTTTCAAACAAATATTCAACAATGGTTGGAAGAGGCGGCCATTAAAATAGGCACCCCGATGTATAGATTTCAACAGAGGCTCAAAAACCTCAAGATTCAACTCAAATCTTGGAACAAGACCACCTTTGGCAACATCATGCAAGCACAGGTAAGTCTCGCTCAACAAATGCAAACCCTCCAATAGCAGATTCGATCTCAAGGACTGACAGAATCCCTAAAGGAGCAGGATTAAAACTAAGCAACCAGATCGCAGAAAGAAGGAAGCAGGAAGAGATACTTTGGCGACAAAAATCCCGCATCCAATGGCTAAAAGAGGGGGAAAAAAATACCAAATTCTTCCACAAATCCATGATTCAATGTCGGCACACCAATCACATCACTCATCTAGTATCAGAACAAGGGAACTAAATTCAACATCATGCAAACATAGAAAAAGAGTTGCTTACCTACTACAAAAATCTTCTCATGGAACCCCCAATTGACAGTAAGAAAGCCATCGATGAAATCCTCAGAATCATTTCCAAGGGGGTAATCAAAGAGTAGAACGAGGCACTCATGAGACCAATCACTCAGGAGGAGGTCGACCAATCTCTCAGGGATACCCCACTGGGAAAATCTCCAGGATCGGATGTTTCACCTCAGACTTCTTTCACCACTGCTGGAACATCATTCGAGAAGATGTTTGGGAAATCATCAAAGACTCCAGACGCTCCAAGTAGGTTCTTCAAGCCCTCAACGCAACCTTTCTCACCCTCATACCCAAAGAAAACAACAACACCTCCCCCTCACACTTCAGGCCTATCACCCTTTGCAACATCATCTACAAGCTCCTAATGAAAATCATTGCAACTCGACTCAAACCTATCCTTCCATTCCTCATATCCTCGGAGCAGTCTGGTTATGTGGAAGGAAGACAAATTCTAGATAGTTTCATCCTGGCACACGAAATCATCCATTCGCTACACTCAACAAAAACTCAAGGTATGCTCCTAAAACTAGATCTCTCTAAAGCCTTTGATAAGTTAAGTTGGAGCTATTTGAGATCAAACCTTCTTTCCTTTAGATTTGACCCTATATGGGTCTCATGGATTGTTAATATTACTTCCTCAACCCTGTTCTCCATTCTCATCAATGGTGTTTTGATGAAACCTTTCTCCCCATCATGAGGAATAAGGCAAGGTGATCCACTCTCACCTTTCCTCTTCATCCTTATGGCAGAAGGACTGAGTCGTACTATCAAGGTGACCATCACTGAAAACTCTCTCTCTAGTATCATCTCCCATGGCATCTCCCCCCTATATCACATAGTCAATTCGTGGACGACATTCTTCTCATGGGACTTTCTACTACCAGATCAGAAGCTCTACGTTTCAAATCCATCATCAACCTCTTCTGGGAATCCTCAGGAATGGAGGTGAACATGACCAAATTCCAATTCTTCTTCTTCAATACACCTCCTGAGATACAACTCCACCTCACCAAAATCATGGGCTTCACTAGCAGTACCCTCCCCTCTGTTTATCTAGGAATCCCCCTCATTGATAACCCTCTAAGGAATGCTTCTTGGGACTCCTTACTTTCCAATTTCTACAAGAAACTCTCCACTTGGACCTTTCATTCCCTCAATCTTCCTAGATGGCTCATCCTTCTGAAATCAGTTCTACAAGCCCTCCTGGTCTACATTTTTTCTGCCCTTGCAGCCCCTAATTTCATTCTCAACACTCTAAGAAACATTCAAAGAAGCTTTCTCTGGAAGGGCACCAAAGAGGGGAGCAAATTCACTTTGGTAAGCTGGCAAAAATTCTGAAAACCAAATATCTTAGGGGGCCTTGGCCTCAAGGATCTATCCATTCTCAACAAAGTTCTCAGTGAAAAAATTTGGTGGTGCTGGTTAAAGAGACCCCAATACCTCTAGGAACACCTCTGGAGGAAAACATTTACCCCCACTTTCCCTGAAACAGAGCTCATCAGATGGAGTGGTTAAATCCCAGGAGCGCTTATCTAGAATGTGGCTAGAAACAATCGGGGACTCATCACAGACCACTCATTCTGGGAATTGCAAAGTGGTTCGTCAACACGTTTTTGGAGTGATTCTTGGAAACAAATCCCAGCCCTAAATACTGATCCGAATCTTAGTGCCCTCATTCCCTTCACCACTGAAGTAGGACTCACCAAAGTAAAGGATTACTGGATCCTGTATAGTCCAAGAGAAATATGGTGCACCTGGAAGAATTCTCATGAGGACCTAAACATCCCCACTAATCTCAATCTCCAACCATTGCAAGTTCACCTCAATGAGCGGAAAATTCTCAAACAACAAGGAAATGACATCCTTAGATGGGGACACTCCACCATAGGAACCTTCAACATCCGAGAAGTGTATCTCCTAAGAGCAGGCCACAACTCCTCACAATAGGAAGAGATTTGGAGCAAAATCTGGGAAATTAAATCCTGGCCGAAAATCAGCACCTTCCTCTGGCTTGTTGCGCACAAAAGTATTCTCACATGGGAAAATCTCAGAAAAAGAGGCTTCATCGGCCCCTCTAGATGCTAGCTGTGTGGTTCAGAGGAGGAAACTCAAAATAATCTCCTAAACCTGTGCACCTACAGCTTGATCATTTGGGACCACAACGCCTGCCTAATGAGAACAACAGACAAGAATCACATAGGACTCCGAGAAATAGTAGAAGGCTGGAGAATCACGGCCTTTCAATCCCTAGTCCTCAACAAAATCTGGCAACTGCTCCCGGGGTTTATTATCTGGCATATTTGGAAAGAAAGGAACAGAAAAATCTTCCAAACAGTCACTAGGACCTGGAAAGATGTCTGGACCACCATCCACTCCAATCTTAACGAAACCATCTCTCTGCATCCATGGACGGTTCAAGATATAAACTACCCCCCCAATGAGAGTGACATCCTTACCGCCTGGAAGCTCAGCCTCCACCCCACGATCTCCACTATTGTCCATTGTAAGCATAGCCCCACCCACTGGGAAGCTCCACCCATAGGGTGCCACAAACTAAACTTTGATGGGGCCTCCAAAGGAAATCCAAGACCAACTGGATACAGAGATTTCATACACAACAACAAAGGGGAAATCCTACACATCAGAGGAGGGAACCTAGGACATAACACCAACAACACTAAAGAAGTCTGGGGACTCCTTGCTAGACTTCAAGTGGCAATAGAACAAGAGCTATTCCCCATCATAGCTGATGGAGACTTGCAAATTGTCATCAACCTTCTCTCCCACCTCCTTAATGGGGATGACCTGGAGAAAATTTCTCCGAGCCGGAGACTCATGATTGGGCTTATCAAAATCAAATCCATTCTCCAACCACAATGGGTAATCTACCCCTCTCATGTTCGTAGAAAGGTGAATCAAGTGGCTGAACTGCTGGAAAATATTGGGTCAATATGGAAGAGGGATTATTCACGTGCTCCCCCACGTCGAATCCCTCCCATACCACAGTTATTTCCTGCAAAAACATAGAAAGCACCAAGGAACGGCCCCCGGGTGGGGTGTTTCCAAGCACATAGGACAATCAGGACACGGGGAGACCACCAGGATGGGAGGCCAGCCACCTGGCACCCATCTAGTCCCATCCCACCCTCTCTGTAACCTCATGAATGTCATCTCTCAGCCTCCAACCTTCATTCCTCTGACGTGTACCTGCAGGCGCACAAGCCGAACACTCTAGAAAGAAGGAGATGTCATGGCACGAGCTGGACACGGGGTTTTTCTGGGCTCGCCTGCACACTCCTTGACTCATTGTCTGTTGCAAACTTCACTCCCTGTATCTAATCTCTTTGTGTACATTTTGGCCCCTCTCTGGCGCAGCCACCCCGTGCCCACCTCGACCTCGCTCTGCATTCTTATTGACCTATTTTCAAGCTCTATCATCTCCTTCCCTAGCCCATCTCTCACCTTCCATATGCCTCATCCCAGGGGCAAGGCCAAGCAGGGCACTGCCTGGTACAAGGCCAGAGGAAGAATCCTGCCTACCTCTAATAATCCAGTTGAGGTCGAGCTTCCCCCAACCACTCCTCTAACTGACGCGCCTATTCACAACCACCCCCCTGCGCTGAATTTTCCCCCCGTCTTGGTCCTCGAGGAAGTAGCAGCTCACCCTCTTCCTCCTGATGCATCTCTTCCCCCAGTCCTTGATCCAAT